>BMAO01013639.1:0-239510 GCA_019973975.1 Trichonephila clavata
TTAACAACTAAATATTGAAGTTTAATATAAAAAGGATAAAAAGGAATTTTTGGTTTCCCGAGAAAGAATTACAAAATATGCATTACATTATTACAAGGGAAATATATAAATGCAAAATGTTTCAAAAATTGTAATTTTATATGCATGTTATTTCTAGAGCTATAGAATAATAAATTCTTTCAAAATAAACACTCAAACGTAAAGTTTCTGGAATTAGATATCGAAAAATTACTATATTTTAACGTTTATATTCAATTTAAAAGTTTTGTACGGAAGAATAAAAAATATTTTTACGCAAAATTATCTCAAAACCTTAGTGTAAAATTTAACTAATCTAAACGGTTATTGCAGGTCTGGCTGATTGCTGTAGATTTGATAATAATTTTGATTTTTGCTGCATACTGGTTTTTTGGAAGCCAATTAATATTTACGATAATGATCTCAATATTATCAAATAACTAATTTAAAATAAAACACCAAATTTATAGAACCCTTGTAAAAGAAATGTGAATGAAAATTCTAGAATTCAAGTCAAAAATCACTTTATAATTTAAAATGAAAAAAAAAATCTCTTTCAAATTGTTTTTCAAAATAATACACAACATTTATAAAATTTTGGTTATTTTTAACAAAGTTTTTATTTAATAAGCCAGTATTATTTACTACAGTCGGGACCATATGTGAATGGACAAAATGTAGGAGGTAACAAAGTTTTAAATATTCTACAATAGAGGTTACCGCGAACTTTTATATACCAAAACCCATTTAGAAAAACTGCTTATTCATTTTTAACTTTGAATGAAAAGGAGTCAAACATAAATAAGGAACATGCTTTTACTGATAAGAATCATGACTGTAATATATTACAAGTCCAATAACATATTATTATTATTATTTCCATGCCATTTATTTCAGTCATAATAGAATCTGGTTTCTATCTTTTGTTCTTTGTTGGTTGTATAATTTTGTCTTATTATTTTATTTCATTTTATTATAATATATGTATTGGACTTTCAACTCTTTAACTTACCCCATTAAATTATTTCCTAGTTCTTTCGCACAAGACCGTTATAATCTGCATCTTAATTTAATTGTCGTACAGATGCATACAATCACGACTCTTATATAGTAAGGACAGAATGACTCACCGCCAGTCTAAAACTCGCTGGAGCAGACGGTTACGCACTCTCTTGTTTCTTATTCTCATCATGTAGTTTGCTGCAGCTTGTGTTTGTGTTGTGTGTGTATGTTTCTTTGTGATTCCGTCCATCTATGTGTCATCATGTTCAGTATTTAATAAAGAAGAATAGCTTTTCCAAGACTGCCTCTTCCATAATAATTAAAATTCAACATCAACCAAATAAGGAAATACCAACACCGGCCACGCTATCAAGATCTTAGCCAAAAGTCGTCCTCCTTTACTAAATCCGTCATCATCGTTATATATATATATATATATATATATATATATATATATATATATATATATATATATATATATATATATATATACATGGGGGTTAATGAAAATAACTCCTATAAAAAATATCTTTTGATATTTTTACTAATCATTCGAATAATTATTTAGTCAAATGAATGAGTGACTTTAAAATATATGAATTTGTGTTATGTATTATATTTTTACTTCTAGATCTTAAATCGGTCTTTCATAATATAATATTAATATTTTTTATTGCAAATTTTGAGAAATTTTAAATTAATTGTCAGAATCTTTAAATCATCTGGATAATGCCCAATTAAACAAAATTGGAGTTATGAAGCTACGATATTAATATCAAACTTTAAACATGCTGTGTTTTTACAAATTATTTTTAAAATAAAAAAAACATTAAAAACGATATCAGCTCTTGAAAATAAATCAAGGTTCACACTCCTTTAAATAAAATTATATGTATTATTTATAAATTCATTTTCCCTACTTTTAAAATAAATTTACAGGATATAATTAACGAAATTATAAAAACCTTTTCTAATCAATTTAATGTATAATGTTATTTAGCTTGAAATTCTTAAATATAAAATAACACTGGCATGTAGGAAACATAAACATGTAGGAAAATAAAATGTTAATCAATTGACATTGATTTCGGAGATACAGTAACACACAAATGACAGTTGCTTGTACCTATTTTTCTCACTCCTATGTATTCATATGAACTTTAATCATACAACAACTAATATTTCAAATTTTAAATTATTATTTTGGAGTTTCTGATATTTAAACTTTATTCATATTAAAATCAAATTCAGAATAAGAAAATTTGTGAACGAATTTTTCGTAAAAGAAAAGATGAAATAATTAATATTGTACGTTATGAGAAACTTTTAATTGCTTTTTGATATTTGAAAACTCTTATAACGGTTTTGAAAAGATTCAAAAACTGATAATTTTCAAATCATGTAACTTTTTTTTTATTTCATCAGGATCATATTACTGGGAAAATCAACAAAATAAACCTGCAGGATCAAGAGGTAATTATGAAAGTGATTTAAAAAATATTTAACTTCTTGAATTGTAAGTATAAAGATTTTAAAACGCATACATCCATATGTTTTGTCTCAGATAAAAATTTCAAACTATTTCTCCAAAAAATTACGACTAATTTTTAAATGAATGTGTTTAACGTTGCTCAGTTCCTACTTTTAAAATTAGAAGGGGAAATTTATTTTATTTATATTAGAGGGAAATATTTTTCATCTTCATATCCTCCCTTCTATAAAACTTTGGAAATAAAAAGAAAATTCTTATATGTAAAAGTTACATAATATAACCTATTTCATTACGTATAAAATATTTCCAACATGTTTCAAAATAAATCAAAATATTTTTCATTGAAATTACAGATTTGTAAATCAACAGGTGCGTAAAAACACCAGAATTGGAGGATAAATATGGTTTGTAAACGATGTTAGTACATGGAAGACGTATGGAAACTTGGGACTCTTGTCAAACAATTCTGTAAAACAATTTAAAATGAATAAATATTCTTATATGAAAAATATTCATATAAGAAACCAGAACTGAATCAAATGTTAGTTCTTTTGTGTGTGCGAAAGTAACATTACATTATATAGATTGTTATCCGCAGTCAATTCACTAAATTCATATGACGTCATAGTCACATGATAATGATAATCACGTGTTTCTAGACAATCAGTTCAAAAACTAATGTGACGCCATAGTCACACGATTAAAGCAATTATGTATTTACAACTAATCAATCCATCCGCTTTGTTGTTGCCAATTTTTCATTTTATTTAGAAATGCTTGATTTTATAATTAATTTTATTTAAAAATACATGCATAAAATAAGAATTTTTTTTAATTTAAAAATATTTTTAAATATTTTTTGTAACATTTAAACATCTTTACGGAATTATGAAATATGAAATTTTATCTAAGTTCTACAAACAGAACAACAAACACAATTAGTTTTGCATTTGTTTTGAATTTAATGGTAAACACACGTGTCTATCTTTATCATGTTACCGTCATGAATTGAGAACATTCATTGTTTACTGTTTTAGTTAGCATTGAAACTTAATTGTAAGCTATAACCATAAGCAACAAGCTAAGAACCCATTATCCTAAAACCGATCCTGACCTATGCCTCACTTGTGTGGGGACATGTAGCAAAGGCCCACTTTAACTACCATGAAAGTGCTCAAAATTTAATTGTCAAGCAAATTCTAAATGCTTGTTGGTTCATGAGGAATGTGACCTCAGAGCCGCAAGTATAAAATCTCTACTATTACACAAACGATCAGAAGAATTGCAACCAATTACTTCAATAAAATTGATAACTCTGAAAATAAATTGATCACTAACATCGAAAAATATACTCCTAGTCTTAATTTTCATAGACCTAGATCTAACTTAAAGGTTCCTGCTTTTCTTTAATTCCATAATATTTTTTCTTCTTTATTTCATTTATTTCTTTATTTTAACTTTAAATTCTTAAATTCTCTACAGCTTTCTTACTTAACTTGCTCTAAGCTCATAACTACCCAATGATTGGTCGAGCTTCTTAATCAGACTTAAATGTAAACATAGCTGACTGTTCTCATCAGCCAATCACAGAAGCTCCACTCGCTCTAACTCGGATTTCTTTGGTGCAACCGGATTGGCTAAGCTAGTCCCGCCCACTTCTATCATGATTCCATCCCCTTTTAATCCTTAATTCTAAATGTAATTTATTCACATAAATGTAATTTTTTTTATATCCTTAATCTACAATAGTTATATTTTTAATTTTAAGTAATAAATTATTAGTAATACAGAAAGTATTTTTAAAGTCATCAAAAAAGTCATGAAAGGAGATAAAGTTTTGAAAGGACTAAGTACTCCAACCCAACCCAATGCCATCAACAAGCCTCGCTTAACATCAATTCGTTCAGCTTAACGTCAATTCTAAGCGTTTTGAAATGTTTTATCTAACATTTTTACCCATTTATCAATATTATTTAAGAATTTCATTCAGTTTTTGTCTTCGATATAGATTCATGTGTTTCGACATTCCTTTTTCGGAAAACCTTCATAAAACTTCAAAAGACTACTTAAATATTTTTCAAATATTCTGCAACTTAACTCCAAAATTTTGAAATTTCCTAAGAATTTTTTTTATTTGAAATTCAGAAATTTTACTTTAACCTATGAAAATTAAAGTTTATTTTTTCTAAAATAAATTACAAACTACTTTAGTTTATTCTTAATCAGTAACATTTAGTTCTTTAGAATAATTTATGAAAGACATATAATTTTTATGGAATCAGTTAAATAAAGTTTTGTACCCAAAAATTATTAAAATCTGAACAACTTTGTAAAATAATTAGTAGTTCGGTAAATAGTTTAATTGAGTTTAACATCTCTCTTTATATAAAAAAAATTTCACTATGTTGTAATTAATTTGTTTTGGTAGCCAACATAGTCGTCAAAAATGATTCCAACTTGGCTGTTTCGCCAATATTTCGCCAAGTATTACAAGCCAAGAACTAACTTACATAATACACGTAAATTAGAATTTAACAATTTGAACAATTAGTATAAACAGCTGTATAATTTGTACAATGAGGGTTGGTCCCCTGTTAGGCAGACAGGGGGTACCCCCTCCCCAAGGGTTTATTAATAAAATTTATTCTCTTATTTTACTTTTATTTAGTTTTATTTTTTTAAGGAAAATTTTTATTTAAATATATTTTCTAGCTACATTTCCATTCTTACTAATAAATTTAACTATAATTTTTAATTAATTTAAACTTGTGAATGACTTTTACTAGCACGTATTTAGAAAGATATACGAAATATTTTCACCTGTTTTTTTTAGTATCCAATAATCGAACACAATATAAAATAAATTAAGGAAAATATAACATTTAAAACTAACCTTAGTAGATAATCACTTCACAGAAAAGGAAACAATTTAATAATTTTAATAAAATGTAACAAAACTCGAATATTACTCTTCAAATAGTCATGTATAGGGCAGCAAATGTCTTAGTTTTGTATACTTGTAAGTTTTGACTACAATTCTTAACACAGGAGTATAGTACAACGCTTTTATAAACTTTCAGGACAGATAGAATACACCTAGACCAGTGCTTCTCAAACTTTCGATATTTGCGACCCAATTTTAAATCATAATTTTCATCGCGTCCCCTCCCCAAACAATAACAATGTATTGAATGCAATAATAATGTACTTTGACACTAAAGCTACCATCCGACCTTTATTATAAACCCCATATATCATCAAGATAAGTATTAAGTTTTGTATGAGTTAGTTTTAAGTAATTGGTACTTTAAGTACCGTGTGTAAAATCCGGCGTATAATGTGCACTTTTAACACAAAAAATATGATTGAAATTTATGGGTGCACATTATATACCGGGTATAAAAATATAAAAAAAAACAAGCATAGAAAAAAATGAGACTTCTACATTTTTCGCAATACTGTTTGCTTAAAAGAATTGACATACCTAATGAACTTGAAGAGCTGTAGTTTTAGAAGTATACTATTTTTTCAATATCTCCTGGGATAATTCCTCAAATAAGTGACTTCAAAACATAAGAGTATTGCACACGTACAATTCAGGTTTCTTCGTAGAAAAGGAGCTGCGCGTTACACAACGAATGTACCTAAAAATTAAAAATTGCATCTTGAAAGTATAGGTGCGCTTTTTATACGCCGTATTTTAAGGTGAGCTTCTTTTAAGTAATAAGAAAAGTATATGTTACATTTCCTTTTTAATTTTAATATTGAAAGAGATTGCAATAAAAGTGCAACGTGTATTTTCATTATGTCAGAATATATTTTGTCCGTTTCCATTCAGTAAATTAATAACTTTCTTAAAATAATCTTTTATTTTCAACTTTTTGATATGCTCTCACCCCCCCCCTCCCACGTAGGGTTATCTCACCCCATGGGGAGGTGCGCCCCACAGTTTGAGAAACACTGACCTAGAAGAGGGAAATCACATTGCAATGCATGGTCGGAAACGCTTTCTTAGAGTGGTAGACGACACAAAACACAAGGAAGACAGATCACGAATAAAAAAAGAAAACATGTTTATATCATTCTTAGTACCGCAAAAAAAAATTAAGAAAAAGAACATTGAAGGGATAAGAATCGTCATCCAAGTAGGTGTTCGAAATTACGAGGCTGGGACGTGATGCAGGCATCACATCTCCGGTGCATTGAAGACCGAACGTTAGTGAAAACACCGAGCTTGTCCCGGACTACCCCAACAGCTGCCGCGATGCGAGCTACAAGATCCTCAGCACTGTTAATTGGAGTTTCGTACATCAGTGATTTGGCGTACCTCCATAAGAAGTAATCTAGGCGAGCGAGGTCTGGTGATCGACCAGGTCAATGCATTGGCAATCAATGCTTCGGCTTACGTAGCGCCATCTGTACTCCAATCAAAGACTTCCCAGCACTTTTGCTGTTCTTAAGATAATATAAACGTGTTTTCTCCTCTTAATAATGACCTATTTTCCTTGTTTTTTTGTATAGTCACTACCGCTCCCGAAAAGTGTATCTGACCTTGAAGGGTTATGAATTACTAGATCTTATTAATTTTTTCACTGTTGTTAAAGACGAAGTACGAATCTGGACAATTAGACGTGGAATTACAGCCCCACAAACTGGTGCAGTCATTCACAGTGATTTTATGAATTTTTTTTATTATGGCTGAAGTTTGTTCATATGATGCTTTAATTGAATTGGGTAGTGAAGCTGAAGTTAAAAAACTGGGAAAATATCATCAAAGAGGTAAGCAATATATTGTTAATCATGGAGATATAAGGCTATTTATACATAACCCACCTACTTCAAAACTTAAAAAGAAGATTGCTATATGATTAAATTGCTATGTGATTTCTCATTGTCTAGGTATACTCTATTTGTCCTGAAAGTTTGTAACCGCTGTACTGGTACATCCTGTAAATCTTAATGTACTAATATTCACTTCACTCTTTTTATAACACAAATATATTCATATTTAATTAAATGGAAAATAAATTACTATAATTTTAAGATGAATATTTAATTTGTTACACGAAGCACTTTTTTCTTTTCCCTGTTAATTTTGAATCTAGAAAACTTCATACCTAAGTTCGAAATGTGAAGCTTGTGCACAAAATTTTAAAATCTAATTTCAAAAGCTTAGCAATTTTAAATGTTATAAAATTTAACAGTAGCTCTGTTCTTATGTATATCTCTAAAGTTAAAAAAATAGTATCCTATTACAAAATGTAAGTTATACATTCATCATTTTACCATTTTTAATAACAGTGTATTTACTCTAATGAACAGTTTCCAGAAAGATTTCCAAACTTTGATGGTTTCACAGTTAAGAATACATTCTGTAATTGTATATTAACAAAATCTGAAGCGATGAAGTTACAAATTTTAAAAACTTTATTTAGGTTTCAAAAAATTTTAAATAGTTTCACAACAAACTGTTATTAATTTTAAAATCTCTGATTTTACTCATTAAAATATATTACATAAATACTTACAACTTAAAGAAAAACTTAGGAGCTGTGAGAAGAAGCTAAAATTTTGGCCAAATGATTTTAACATTAGCTCAGAAATCTTTTTGTAGTAAAATATATTTTATCTGGGCGGTAAAAGCAATACAAATTGTTTTTTATCAGCGGATTTCTTCCCAAATCTGAAGAGTTTGTATTATAGATGTGTAAGAAATTAAACAAAATCGCAAATGACTTTCAGATATTGCGTGTTCTTTGAAATAAGATTTGTGAGAATGAAAAACACCAAAATTATGGATGACCTATTTCATCATATACTGCTCACAAAAATAAAGGGAGCAAGCAAAAAGTTAAAGCAAGAGTTGCGCGATAGTCATGCATGGGCATAAAATAGAGAATACAGTTGTAACAAACCGCAATACAGAAAAAAGAAACAAAAAAAACCAATTGTATGCAAACACTAAATCTTTGTAATGGTATATAAAGAAATAATGCTTCAGAGCAACAATTCGGTCACATGTAAATGATTTTTGAAAATGATATAGGATGTTTATTAACGTGTGTAGTCCCTCCGAACTACTAAAACTGCTACACCCATATTTTGAATGGATGCGATAAGACTTTGGAAAATACCACTCTTGACGAAGTGCGATTTCCAAGTCTTGGACAGTAACAGGAGGCTTTGTTCTTAAAGCAAAGCATTGCCCAAGTCCTTCCCAAACATGTTCGATCGGATTAAGATCAGGATAGCATGCTGGCCACTCCATGCTATATTGTTTCAACTTCAAGAAAGTTCTTCACAAGACGAGCTGTATGAAGTCTAGCATTACCTTGTATTAAAAGAAATGAATCACAAATGGCTGCAGCGCAAGGTATGACATTGGGTCTCGTCTGCAAACCTTTGAACCATCAAATTGCCATTCCGAATGATACAAAGGTCGTCACGTCCCTTTACGCTGATTCCAGACCATACCATCAAACCACCTCGTCTGTAAATCAATCTTTCCTGAACGAATAGAGGGTTGTTTCGAGTATCCCTCAAGTATCATACCAAAACATGTCTGGTGTCACACTCTAAACAGAATCGGGACTCGTCCTTAAAGAGCACTTGACTCCAATCACTTTGCATTTAATCTCAATGTACAGCAGCCCACCTTCTTCGGGCAGTACCGTGCCTTGCTGTCAACGGAATATTCACCATTTGTCAATGCATATACAGACGACCCGCAGGAAGCTTATTTCGAATTGTTTGGCTTCAGACCCTTCATCTTGTTGCCAAAAGAAACTGAATTCTGCTTCGCATTTGCTGCCCTGTCTCGACGAGCTGTTAACAGGATATATCGGTCATTATTTGTTGAGGTAGCAAGTGAACGGCATTGTCCTGGCCGACGTCGAACATGTTCTGTTTCTTGGAATCGATTCCACGGCCTTGCAATGACACTTTTTGCCACTCCAACAGCTTCGGCTACAGTTCTTTGTGCTTTCCCGGATTTCAGTCTCCCGATAATGCTCCATGTGTATTCAGGTATATCACGTTGTCGTGACCATATTCCCAGTCATTTTTTCTCAAAACAAAAACCGGAAGGTTGAATTTCACCACTAAGGTAACAATAAACATTAACTTCTACAAAATCATACACTTATAACCTTTTTCTGGTGTTTGACGGCATGAACGTTGATTTGTATAGGATGTTTTCTTCTCATGTTTTCTGTTTCACTTTTGACTAAAGACATTTTGTTTTACGTTAGTTATCAAAAAAAAATGTTTAAGTAATTTCGTTAAATCCATGTATTCCTCTTTTTTTTAAGCAGTGTATGGCCCTATTGATAAACATTTTCATTCTACAAAAAATTATAAAAAACACTAATTCAACTAAATATAGTTGACAATTCTTTACATATGCTATTGATTTGCCATCAAAATAGCGAATGCCATGTCAACTAAAAATTTATGTGAAATTCGTTTCGAAAGGTATTATTAATTTTATTGGAATATACATATATATTTTTTTAATAAAATAATAAGCATACAGAAATAATACCTCTAAATAATTTTAAACTTAAAAAATAAAACTGCATGGGTGATTAAAATAAACAGTAAAAGAAAGATAGAGCGTGGAGTTACCCTCTTGTTTACTATCCCTTGTTTTAATGTGGTTTGGGACAAGAAAATATGTATTATTTTGTACATATGAATAGTTTATAAAAGACTTTTTCAGAACTATACGAAATTCTTAGAAGTTTTGCAAATCATTCGACATTTCAAAGAAATCATCTGAAGTTATTGCTAAACCGCCACTTTACTAATGCTTATGATTTATTTAAAGAAAGGAATTCTGTACTATGAGGAATGTTCAAATGAAAGTGATTCGAAGGGTGTATCCATGAGATGCGTAGGGACGGAAATGAGACGTATACATAGATAGAAACAACAATATTTAATGAGTGAAATTCATACAAAGTTTGTTTAAAGTAATCACTCATGGCGTTTAAGCAGGTTCTCTATTATTTAGGAAAGTTATGAATTCCGTTCGCGGAGAACAATATCGGCTGCTCATGGAACCAGTTCAGAACAGAATAGATGGAAACGGTGAACTCATTTGTGATGTCACGAATGTTTTGGTGTCGATTTCCCTTGATTGCAATGTTCATTTGCACAATCAGCTTTTCTGTCACAAATTTGTGCGCCTGACTAGGCAGAGCCCCTGCCTCCTGTCGATTGTCGCTAAACATTCTTACCAACCTCGTCACCGTGGGTTTTGACACACATGTATCACCCTACACAGCCAACATTCTACGACTTTATTACTTTATTACTGTTCACTAATCCGTTTCGGACATAGTTGCTTATACGCCAGCCATTTTTAAATTAATGCCACATCCTTACGAATGCAGTTATCACAAATCTGCATACGCACACGCATGCGTAGTACATACACCTTCACCATCGCTTTTGCTTTATGAAAATAAATTTTAAACAGTTCTCATGTGAAGCTTCGAATCACTTTCATTTGAACTCATACTATTCCTTAAAGCAAGGATGGTAAACTAGCGGCCCGTCAAGACAGAAAATCAGCTTTGAACCGAGATTTATTTTCCATGCGTGATCAATGTTTCCTTCTTCTAGTTTTCATTATTCGAAAAACATAATTGCTTTATTCCATCGCTAGGAAAACAAAGTGACTGAAAGCATTTGTATCAAGAAATTATCTGCGTATTTGGAAGACAAGGACTCAAGAAGATTTCAAAATTGTAAGAAAATTGAGTTAAATTTCAATTTGCTCTATTATCCCATGGCTGCATATAACAATGATGTAACACCCCTTGCCTACCCTGAGACCCGGCTAAAGGTGTGGGAGGAAGTGAAGGACGACTCGGCATGATGATTTCTAATTATTTATTCAGCACACTAATTAACTGAAAAACAAATAAATTAATCAGATTAAATAAATTATTTCCAAGTAGAGAGCAGAGGTTAAGTGATGAGAGTAGCGTGTTCGGAGAACACTTCTAATCAATTGATCCACTGTTTATTAATCAATCTTCTACTTTAATATTTGATTTAAATTGTAGTTATGTGACTAATTATCACTTAAATCTCTTTATTAATTTAAATATCAAAACACACTTTAAATATGACTAATACCTGAACTGTAAATAGCCTCCTTATCTTCTACTTTGTAATGTTTCAATCTCTTGGTAATTTCAATTAAATAGCAATTTTCCTCTATATAACTATCTATCTCTTTATAACTTAAACTTTATATCTCTCTTCGATCACACTGACTTACTAACTCTCTTCCATCTATCTCTCCAACTTGTTCTAGCAAGCAAACCTGAACTATATATAATAGACTTAATCTGCATATCACGGTTTCTTCTTCAGAAAAGAGTTGTTGATATTCATAGCCCAAAGATTTCCAAAGAGGGTTAATGGAAGGACGCGTATAGATCCGTCACAATGATACCACACACTTGAGGAGCTACAGCTTTAACTTATTGACTTGAAGAGAGATCACAGTGTGAAAGAAATGTTTAATGCTATGACGTTGAATTTACAATTCTTTAGCAGGTGAAAATTTTCCATGTAGGAAGAAATTTGCTGGGGAATTGTTCTTTATATGTTAGACGACATATATTTATGAGCTAATTTTTTCTTCATTCTATCGTGAGAATATTAACAAGCAATCTCACTCCTAGCTTCTAAGAAAAATGCAGAAAATTGTGATGGGTACATTTGTCGCGCGCGTGCATTGAATTGATTCTAAAATTAAATGTGCTAGCATCTATAAATAATATGCAGTTAGCACAATAAATAAATTGAATAAAACTGCCACTATTTTAATTAATTTACATTTATTATATTTACAATGAAGGCAATGATTTTAAAAAGAGAGGTGTGTGCATCCAGTATCCTCTGCTTTCACAATGTGAACGGCGAGCCAATACAAGTTGCCCACTCCTGCTTTATGGAATGATTAAATTAAATCTCTAGTGTTTCATTGCTTTGAATATAAAGATATGTTGTATGAAATTTTCTATAGAACAGCAATTAATAAGAAGAATAGGAAGTAAAGGGAGAAATATTATAAAAATTGAGGTGTGTAAACTAGAATGCTTAAGTAAATCAGAGAATTGCGCAAGATTTTTCAAAGAAAGGTAACAAAGAAAGAAAAAAAACTTCGAAAAATAAAATTTATAAATTTATTACAAGTTGCGAAGAATATAAAACAATATTTATTTTCCAAATGAGCTACATATTGGCAACTAAGCCTTTGCAGGCACAGCAAGTCCCCAAATGTGAAAGCCATTTCATGGTGACGCCATCTAGTGGCGGCCTTTGCTACCAAATTTCAACTCTCTAAATTTTAATTTAAGCTCTCGTCGGATGCTTGATTTAATTTTACCGAGAGTACCAGAGCCAAGCTGATACTCAAGGAATCGTTTACATGCCATTATAATCATATGACATACATGCCTACGATTTTCCCATCCACAAAATCTATCGACTCCAGAAGGGATCGAACCCGCAATCTCGGGCTTACGAAGCAGGGGCAGGTTACCTCTTAACCACCGAGCCGATTTTATAAAAATATATTAAATGAATGGTTTTGTGATTAGAGTATAATTTATGTGAACCAGTATTTATAATTTTAAAAAATGCAATGTCATTTGCAACAAAAAAATGCTTCACTACTTTTTATGTTGTTGCTGTTATCCTCACATATTTTAAATAGTACATGCTGGGACGTCATCACAAGGAATGACACGCACCCCTATACATGCCGAGGGGGACATCTGGAAAGCAGGTGACTCGCTTGTGGGTTGAAGGCAGTGCACGTGGCTTTAGCGTCATTTTCCTATGTCTGACATCTGGACTGTCAACGCCGGTGTGACTGATAACACAATGAACAGGACATAACTATAATGTGCGCGTCCATAGGCAGTACTTGTCTGTCTTAAAAGACTAGCACCTCGGAGGACGACGGCGGGTCACTTCAAAGAGGAAATGGGGGCGAGGTGGATTGAGAACCAGATGTCGGACAAGCCTTTGTCGCAGGAAACCTTCGAGAGGGTCCAGAGCCATTGTTCTGCCTGCACCAGTGGTGGGCTAGTGAGACTGAGGCTCAGGGTGCAAAACCTTGGGGCCTGCCAATGGGAGTTGACGAGGGGCGTGTAGTTTATCCGCCCCTGGAGTTTAAAAGGGTCGACTCGGAAAAGGAAGGGATCGACTCCCGGGACAGGATCCTGCAAAAAAAAGACGGACGTTACCTGATCTAGAGGAAAGAAAAATTGGGGGGGGGGCAAGTGCCCTCAGGACGGAAATTATCTCTCTTCACGTGTAAGACTGGGCGCGAGGGGCAGAGAGAGGTACGCTGACAGTTTCTGAGCCCAATCTGGTGGACTGAGAACATTGTGGGGCAAGCACCCTCCGAACAAATGAAAGAGGTATCGGAGTAATAATACTAAGGACTGAAGGAGACGCCATAAACGGCTTGGTAGTTCTGCAATTATTTCGACATTGGACTTTAGTTTTCTTCCCTACAAAACAAAATGCTAGAGGCATTGCGTTTGATGTATAATTTTAATTCATCAAATATCTACGTATTCTAGAAATAAAAATTATTTTTAATGTTTAGCTGTGAGTCGTAACACGCTACCCTGTCAAAGACGCCACAATGCATAATAGGTCCTATAAATATAATTAGTTGAGATCAACAGTCTGCTTTGCTTTACAAAACTATGCAGTGGATTATACCTTCGTCAGGAAAAAGAAATGTCATCTTAGAATATTCACTTTTGCATGGCTGCGACATAACTCAGACACTATTTTTAACAAGACATTTCTCAGTACCATGTTAGAAGAAACTAAGCTACTAAACTACTAAACATTGTACTGTATTTTTATTTGCTCGTCCACAATTACATACTTCCAGCTTTAAGAAATCAGCCTGTTCTGTAAAATATAAATCCAGATTAATTTAGAAATGCTCTTTATTTATTTTTTTCAATATTCTAAGAATTGTACAGAAAATTCCCGATGATTTTAATGAAATCTGGTTCCCTTTTGAAAGGGTTCATTAAACTGAACACAGATGTGAAAACACAAATGAAACAGGAAAAATTCGTAACGTAGGGGTAAGTCTATATATCTATCCATCTTCAAATATTTTTCTTTTGATGGGACTATAAGCGAAATGGGGACGAGAGATTATCATACATTAAATTGAAAAATCAAGTTATTTGTAAATCTGTGAGTAATGATATAGTGGCACTAGAACACTAACAATGAGTTAATGATTCCTTAAAACTAATAACATTAAAATTAATAACTTAAAGTTTATATTTATTAGATCATACGAATTAGGTTTATGTTATTATAAAGGCATTTAAAAAGTTATTCACGGTTGCAAAACGAGTTTTAAGCAATTTCTTCGTACCGATAAAACGCAGGTGTCATCCTTGTCACTTGACCATATTTCAAAATAATGAGGTCCAACGCCAATAGCCCTATATATAATGCAGCTTTATAGAGCGACGTAAATAAAACTTTCGCTCTCTCTCTCTCACGCACTGTGATGTTCCCATTTTCCTTTCCGAAATTGCTGGGAAAAGTGGCCTAAATGGGTGGTCAAGAATTCTGACCCCTGTTCCCATGATCATCCCTTCGAATCCGAGAGTGGACATATCCCCCGGCCTGAGTGGATTTCCGTTTCCCACGCATCTCGAACGACAGCGTGTCTGGGGAGGAGAGCCCACATTATGCGCCGGAAAGGATCCCACGCTTTGAGGGGCCGACGGACGAGGGATAAAGCCGAAAAGAGAAGGACCAGGAGAAACCTAGGCTTTAAAAGGCCCGGCTTCAGAATTTGTGGAGAGAACCGTCAGAGGCCTCTCTAGCGGATACAGCGAGAAACAAACTGCGTTTGCCCTCTCGATTAAGCCAAAAAGACTGTAGGCCCTATTGCCGATAAAAAGGTGCTGACTTCACGTGATTCTCATGCTAATGATTACGTTTTAAATGAGCTGGACTTACAGTGAAAGAGACTATAAAACTGAGATCCCAATCGCGGAACGATTGTAAGAGTATTCAAGATAATTTTCACTTTAATAAATTGTTTCGATAAGCTGATTCAAGTCACTACAGCACCAATAAAAATGACATACGAGGCAGGATTTAGAAGTTCCCGGACTGAACTGATAACGTGAAAAAAATTTTCAGCAGAGCGACTATGAAAACATTTCCGTGTGTTATCGCATTCTTCCCCTTTTCTAAAAAAACGTTTGTTTCAAACCACGGGGTCGGTGGCTGGTCACAGCGTCGTGTTTTGTAGGCGGATGCATCTAGCCGTCGTTGATTTGAAGGAATTGAGTATGTTGAGCAGATAATGAATATTAAATTTTGTGTTCATTTGGGAGAAAGTGATAAGGAGACTAAGGAAATTTTGAATCTGTGATGCATTATCGCGAACGCAAGTTTTTGAGTGGCATCAACGTTTCAGAGCAGGCAAGGAAAGTGCCGAAGACGATAAAAGTTCTGGACGTTCGCGGACTTCTCGCACTGCTCAAAACATTGAAAACGTTTCTGCGGCAGTTCGTATAATAACAGCTTCAAACATAGCAGAATTAATTGGGATATCCTCGACCACATGTCAATGGATACTGACTAAGGATCTTGACATTCCTAGGGTGTGTCAACATATCGTTCCCCGCATGTTAAACGAAGACCAATCTGCAGATGATGTTAAAAGTGCATCGAAAATGACATGAATTAAAGGATATGGCTAAAAATGGGTACCAGAAATGTTTCGATGACCTTTACAAGCCATAGCAAAAGTGTGTTGTTACTCAAGGGACTTATTCGGAAAGAGTATGTGTTTCAGCAGTTTAATTAGTAATAATTATTAAGTTATAGACTTAGTCCGGAAACTTTTTAATCCAACTACGAATAAATACTTGGAATAAAATTTGAAGTTTCCAAATTCATAAAAACCCTCCTAAAACTGATTAGATGCAGTAAAAAATTAAAAATTACCGTAAAGAAATAAATACTCTTCACATAAAAGTATATTCTGTTTCGTCCCTCTTAAGCTAACACTTACGTAATTTGAAAATTCTAACTCTTCCACACTAAAAAAGAAAATAAATGGATATAGATAATCTTAGATATTATTGATAAAGAATTATCATTGAGGAGATAGACAACTATCCATACATACGACTACAAAAAGAGTAGTAAAAAAAGAACCCTTACATAGTAACCTTATATAGTATAATCCTTATATAGTAGAATCCAAAAGGGATTTTTGTGTTTTATGTACACTATTTTAAAACTCCTTTGAATAAAAATAAGTGACCGATCTGTCAATTGGAACTAAATTCGAAACTGTTTAATATGAGAACTTTCACATATACACGTGTGTGGAGGGGTATACTCGAAGTATGTGTGTTGTATAATTCATTTCATAGAAATAAAATAATTATTTAAATAAGCAAACATTAGGGTGCTTTCAGATCCAAAGTTAAAAAAATACAGAAAATACTGTAGTGTAATATAACTGTCATCAGGACTACAACAAGAAACACTTTTCTGCGTTTAAATAATCGGTTTTATTTTAAGTAAACTATCTATTTGAATATAACTTTTAGAAGTGAATCCAAATTTGAGAGCTCAAATTCAGTAAAGAGTAGTAGTACTGCAATTTTCAGTAAAGAGCAATAGTATTATAATTTTCAATATAGAACAATGTAGCGTCACATTTCTGTAGTAGATATTTTCACGTGTAAAAATTGAATCTCTCTCAAGAGCATGAAGCAGGCTTAGTTTTTTTTTATTCAATATAAAAAACGCTTTCTTATACAATTATAAAATATTTCAAATAGCTGCAATACATAATTTCGTTGTTGTAAGAAGAATAGGATTGAAAAAAATAACAATACATTTATATAAGCACCAAAGGAAGTACGAAGAGCCTAGATTTTTTGTCAATAAAAAAACATTATAATATTAAAAATATATTACTTAAAAGCCAATTATTATGTTTTTTTCATTTATAAATAATTCAAAAATAATTGTTCCACTAGTTTCTATTATACATTATTACATTCATTTTTTTGTATTTCTTATAGTAATTTTAATTCAAGCTTCATGGTATCATTTTTTGGTACTCTTCTAACTAATTTTGAACTTTTTATAGCTACAAATTTGATGAAAATACATTACATTTCACCTATTCACTTATGTTTCCTATCTAACAATAGTTCATAAAAATATTGCAATCTCAAGTGGTGGTAAAGAATCTAATTTACAGCTAAAATTATACTGTGACGAAAACTTCAAAGAAATACAGACTTCAGATATTTATTTTTCTAATCATATTACAAAATTGTTACCATTAAAACAGGAATAAATGCTGTTCAAATTCAAATTAATAAATTACTCTCTATTTGTAAAATCATTTTTATAACTTTTTTTTATATTTAAATCCTAAGGATTAAACCTTACAATTATAGAAACTCAGTCGTGCATCTTTAAATCAAAATGAAGTATTTAATCATATTAACTCCATCTGGAGAACCACTCACTAAACTGAATTTGAAATTCAACTGTATCGCTATGCTATTAAAAATGTATGTATTACGGACGGACTGTGTAATAGCACAAGATTGGCGCTGAAAAATATTCAGAAGAATATACTGCAGTGGTAAATTTTATCAGGAGATAAGAAAGGGCGAAATTGTATGCAAAAATATTCAGAAGAATATACTTCAGTGGGAAATTTTATCAGGAGATAAGAAAAGGCGAAATTGTATGTATATCAAGGATCACACACTGGTTACTGGAAGAGACTTGGATCTGATATGCCATCTGCAATGAAACGTGTGCGTGTGTGTACACACCCTTGTAAGATTGGCATTTGCCATGACTAATAATAAATCACAGAGGCAGACTTTGATAAAGTTGGTTTACGTGTAACATCGAAGGAAACAATATTTACTCATGGACAACTGTATGGAGCTCTGTCAAGGTGCAGAAGCAAAGATGGAATAAAATTTGGCAATTTAAGGAAAATAATTAAGAACATTATAGCATTGTTCAAAAGTACAAATTAAAATGTGGAGAGGAAGAATGGAAATTTATTTTTCTCCTGATTACACATTTAAAACAAGGATAGAATTTTATGTAAATTACAGTTTTACACCTGAGGTGATCGATTAGAACTTGATACCTTCTGATCTGTAAGCATAACATATCACTAAACAAAGTGATCACCCTGTCCGGAGGCTGCTCTGGCTTCACTTTAGATACCGCCACAGTATCACCACATATTGATCAGATAATGAATGAACCATCCATTATATGAGATAGTGAGTTACCATTGCGTCAAGTGAATCCTGACAAGTTTATCGCGTCAAGGGAATGTGACGAGCCTACAGGCCGGCGAGTCTGACGACTTTGCTCTGCCGCGCTTGAGTGGGTCCGGCGACTTTTGCTTGCTCTTCGTGGGGCCACGACATATCAGAAGGTTTTGCGTTTTTTCCTTTTCAGCCTAGGTCACCAGTGTCGGAAGATTAGAACCTGCGATCTATGGATTCGTAAGCACGTAACATACCACTAGACAAAATTGATCACCATGTCCGGAGGCTATTACTGGCTTATTTAGGTACCGCCACATTGAGCAAGGAGTATGAACAGTTGTATAATTTATACAATAGAGCTGTTGGGCTGACACATGGGGTAGCCCTCACTGGTTATTAGCTATTATTAAGAATATTGAAATATAATCGGGAATACATTAAGCCAATTTTATTAAAATTATACTGATGCTCATGTAAATATTAATGCATGGTTATATTCACGATAAAAATGTTTCCTGAATATTGCGATACCCCTTTTGTTATTTTCGCAGCAGCTTCAGTTTCTTTTCATTTATTTCTTAAGTGAAATATTAATGCCAACTTAAAGTTCTTCAAATTTTTCTTTGGACATGAAAACACTACTATCAATAATACTGTTACCTAAATTTACATTACCAAATTAAACATATTTCTGGATTCTAAAAACAATTATATACATATAACGAGATTTGATTGAAAGGGAAACGTATTGGAATCAATTCCTAGATCACAATAATCCAAGAGTCTATAAATGAATACAACAGTTTTTAAATTCCCTGATCACTTTTCCAAAAATTCGAGCAGACGCCTTCCGATACACATACCTATTTTTATAAATCAGCCCTTGCACGTAATTATTTGAAATAACCTTACCTTATATTTCCTAAGTTAAATAGCATCAAGAAAAAAGTATATCATTTCTCGCCTACTAGTTCTTACAGAGACGAGTAAGAAGTATTTTCAAACTTATGCTCTGTCTATACTTTGAAAAAAGAAAACACGTGTAGCACTATGACTAAGAACACCAGCTGATTTTCATTATATTGACCTTACACAATTTATTTTATCATTTGCGAAATATGCTGGAAAGCAAGGATACAGTCTAAAAATATAGAACTTCTGTTGAGGATTAAGTTGCTTACAATGGTAAACATTTCATATTTAAACTAACTGAAACATCGCTTTGCGTACCAAACTTCATAGAATTTGACCAATTTCTATTCAAAACCTTATTAAAAGATTTATTATGAGCCTTTATTAGAGAGTATTTTATACTTTAAGCAATTGTAACAAAAATAGAATCAAAAGCTTTTATAAAATATCAGTAAGTACAGAAAGAAATCCTTTTATTACAATTCCATTTCAATTTAAATTCTTTAAATTTTTATATGTCATTGAATAAATTTCAAACACAGAAAGAAACTTTAAAAATTTCATGTAATCATTGTAATAAATGTTGCAAGAGTTGAGAGATCATTACTCACACAGAAACGTTAAAAAGTAATCAATCCATGGGAGATTTAATCAAAAAATAGGGAGGGGGGATTCTTTTAAGCAAATATTTTAAAATACATTCTATTAGATAATTCAAGTAAATATTTTATGGTATATTAAAGCCCTAGTGTAGCTGAACAGTACGAAGTTAATATTCACTCGCTCACTATCTTATGGTAATATTAGTAGCATATAATAACAGATGTGAAAATTGCTATTTGTTGTTGTTGTAGCTACAGCCACCTGACTAACGGTGTCACATCGAGGTTCTCCAAATTCAACGTGTCAAAGAGCTAGATGTACACCTGTCATTATCCGTTGCTTGGAGCATTATACAAGTGACAAAATGCTATTTTATTATTATTAATGAAAAGCTATAAATTGTTGCAAAACTAAGAAATAAATACTAAACTCTATTAGCAAAACTAAATTAATTTCTTTAAATGTTTTGAAATAGATATCTTGAATTTTCCAGCTTCTTTTTACTTTCACTCAATTGCTACAATTTTCTTACAATACAATTTTTTATTTCAAATTCATAGTTTAATTTGTTGAACAAATTCTTATTCTAATCAAACGTTTCTAGATAGAAACCCACAAGAACAAAGAGGAGGTACATCAGGGAGAAGAAGCTTTACAGCAAAAGGCTCGACCGCAGCACCCACAAAAATGAAGATTCCCACAACAACAGGAGCACTTACGACAAAGGAAGTGCCTACAACAAAGAAAATTCCCACAACAAAGGGGACTGCGATAACAAAGACATCTATGAAAATGAAAATACCTACAAACAAGACCCCTACAACGAAGGGACCCACAACTGTTGCTTCTACGCCAATGAAAACGACCTCAACAACAAAGATACCAGTTACAACAGTAGCTAGTACAACAACGGTGACACCCACAACAACTATGGCTACGACAACAAAAATATCTACAACAGCAACCCTGAACGAAGGCAACGTGAAGAACCAGATAATCTGAGAAGAACAAGAGCACCCAGAAGAACAAGAGCACCCAGAAGAACCAGAGCACCCAGAAGAACCAGGGCACCCAGAAGGACCAAGACACCTAAAAGAACCAAGACGCCCACAACAACGGTTGCTCTTATGACAACGAAAGCCTCCACAACCAGACACAACGAAAATCGCACAACAGTAGCAAGCAGCCCTAAAAGAACGAATATACCTACAACAACAAAGGCACCTACGACAACGAAAATACCAACAACAAATACTCCTACGAAGGCACCCACAACTGCGGCTATGACAACAGCAGCACCTACGACAACAGCACCTACGACAACAGCAGCACCTACGACAACAGCAGCACCTACGACAACAGCAGCACCTACGACAACAGCAGCACCTACGACAGCAGCACTCACGACAACAGCAGCACTACGACAACAGCAGCATCTACATACAACAGCAGCATCTACGACAACAGCAGCTCCGCATGACAACGGTGGCCCCTACAACAATAGAACCTACGAACGATGGCCCTTACAACAACAGAAGAACCACGGCAACAAAGTGGCACATACAACAACAATGGCCCCTACAACATCAGTACTTACGACAACGATGGCCCTACAACAGTAGTACCAACAACAGCAGAACCTAATAACAACTATGGCACCCACGACAACGATGGCACCTACAACAACGATGGCCCCTTACAACAAAGAACGGCATAACAACGATGGCCCCACAACAACAGCAGAACCCACAACAACTAAGGCACCCACGACAACGATGGCCCCTACAACAACAGCAGAACCTACAACAACGATGGCCCTTTAACAGCAGAACCCACAACAACGATGGCCCTACAACAACAGAAGAACTTACGACAACAGCAGTACCTACAACAATGGCCCCTACAAGAAAGCAGAATCACACCGCAGAACCCACAACAACAGCAGAACCCACAACAACAGCAGAACCCACAACAACAGCAGAACCTACAACAACAGCAGAACCCACAACAACAGCAGAACCCACAACAACAGTGCAGAATCACAACAAACAGCTGAACCCACAACAGCTGAACCTACAACAACATCAGAACCTAATAACAACAGCAGAACCTACAACAACAGTAGAACCTACAACAACAGCAGAACCACAACTAATCGTTCATGTCACAGCGGCACTCATAACAACTACAAGCACCTACGACAACGATGTATTCTACAACAACAGCAGAATCACAACAACAATGGTCTTGGCAACAGCAGAACTTACAACGATGGCCCTTACAACAACAGCAGAACCTTCAACAATGGTTCTACAACAACAGCAGAACTCTACAACAACAGCAGAACTCATGGCCCTTTACAAATAATATGGTAGAACTTACAACAACGATGGCCCCTACAATAACAGCAGAACTCATAACAACGATGACCCTTACGACAACGATGGCCCCTTTACACAACAACACAGAACCTTACAACAACGATGGCCCCTAACAACGATGGCCCCTTACAACAACAGAAGAACCTACAACAACGATGGTCTCATGTAGAAGAACCCACAAATAAATACAGAACCTGGCAACAACAGCAGAACTCTACAACAACAGCAGAACCTACAACAACAGCAGAACTACAACAACAGCAGAACCCACGACAACGGCGGAACCCACGACAACTAAGAAGCTCACAACTGTGGTACCTACGACAGCAATCATCCCCACAACAACGACAAAAGTACCTGCATCAACTGTAGCATCTACATCAGCGGTAATGACTAGTGCAAGTAATAATTTTATTTTTTATTTGAATCAAAAGTCACAGAACACACATGCATATATAACGACAGCCTCTAAATAAGTGACCACAATCACAACAAAAAGCTAGCACCAACTATTTTTCACTCAAGTTGGAGATAAAATTTTCGGTGATTCCTCAATTTAAAAAATATTGGTTTTCATATTCTTAAAGGCTTTATACAGTTTCTAATTGCTTTAGAGAGTTAATTATGCATAAATTAGTGTGAAATCTTTAAATACACTGCAATCACATGTACAATTATTTAAAGGAATAACACATTCCAGAAAAATGGGATTCAAATATGTATGTATGAGTTTGTGCGTTTTTTAGATTATGTTTGTTTTTATTGGAGTTGATATCATAAAAGGTATCTCTAGCACTGCTCAAACTACCAATAGACCTTTTAATAATTTAGAGTATCCTCATTCCAATCAATACAAGATAAAGTTGTTTTTTGATTCTTATTTTTTTTTCAACTTGTATTGGTAAGGTTTAATCGTCCATTAAACACATGCGTATGAAGAAGAGCATAAGAAGTTTATGGAGTAAAAATTTTCTGTAAAGAAATGTATAAAATTAAAAATTAAAAACTAAATGTATAGATTATGTTAATGTGTTTTAGAAAACAATGTACCATATTTTTTAATGCATATTAGTCTGAAATATTGATAATCGTTTTATTTTTCATTTTAACATGAAATTAGTCTTTGTTTTTAAAAAAAATTTGAACATTTTTAATTATTTTTTAGCATCTAGAATATATGTCCTGATATCTTATGTCTCAAAAAAAAATATTTGTATTTGTTGTATTCAAAGTATTTTTAATACACTTTTTAAAAAAACTTCAAAGTTGCTGTCAGATTTGAGAAAAGTATGATTATGCGTCAAAACAAGCTTGAAAAGATTAAACTAGCTGGACAATCAATTTTCTACTAAGCAATTGATATCGCAGAACATTGTCAATAAATTAGAGCAACAAAGAAGAACTAAATTAATGGAGTATGATAAAATATCTCCAGAATTGAATATGAAAGTAGGTATGAATTTCCTTTTCTGAAAATGAACATTAGTGGTGAAACTTTATGCAATTTTGTTCCAAGAGTAATCTCAATCAAGCACTAGATTTTAAGTTTTAGCTACAACTATGTTTGTAACTAGTAGAGAATATCTCTATTTCCTACCAACTGAACTTTTCCTTAAATAAATCCAGAAAAGATAGATGCGCTTTTAAAAAGCCCCCTGCTGAAAACGCTAAAAAAGAAAAGTTCGGATAAATAAAATTTGCTGAATATTGCGGAAAGATAATACGAAGGAAGCTTCAAAAGTAAGTTTCGTCAGTTTTTACCATGTTTTTATTAACTCGCTTTCTTGTCTGTCCGGGTGGAATTTTGTAATTGATTTTAAACTAACCTTCCGATGAGCTGGACACTTGAAATTTGTACCATAGCTCAGAAGTGGATGAAAATGTGGAAAAAGAAGTTCTAGTCTAGAACTCGGGCCTCCGAAGAGGGAGCTCCAATTTCGACAGGGATCCAGGAACTCCGGGACTTACACGAATTTACACGAACAAAGACTACCTGTTGATAGCACGCGTGGAGTTGCGTCTAAGTATTCAATTTCGTGGCTTTGGGGTTTAAGAGGGGCAATCAGGTTATCATGTTTGTTCAATAACTCGCTTTCTTGCATGTCTGTCCGGGTGGAATTTTGTATTTGATTTTAAACAAACTTCCCGATGAGCTAGAGACTTGACATTTGGATCATAGCTCAGAAGTAGATGACAATGCATGAAAATGTGAAAAAATGTTCTAGTCTAGAACTCGGGCCTCCTAAGAGGGAGCCCCGATTTCGACAGAGGTCCCGTAACTCGGAACTTACACGAATTTACCCGAACAAAGACTACCTGTCTTGTTCGGGACAAAGACTACCTGTCTTGTTGCGTCGAGTTGCGTCTATGTATTCAATTTCGTGGCTCTGGGGTCAAAGAGGGGCACTCAGGGTATCATGTTTTTAACTCTCTTGTATGTCTGTCCAGGTGGAATTTTGTAATTGATTTTAAACTAACTTCCCGCTGAGCAAGAGACTTGAAATTTGGACTATAGCTCAGAAGTGGATGAGAATGCATGAAAATGGGTATAAAAACATGGCATATAAAAATATTTTTACTAGGAAAATTATTTCAAAGATAAAGTACATAAAGTGAAACAAACAATCATCATAAACATAACCAGCAAAAACATTTTTTTGCTGGTTGAACTAAGAAGTTAACATCAATATAGGAGAAATGGCGCATGCGCAAGGCTCTAAAGAATAGAGATTGGCAGCAGACTGGTGCGCCCGAGATTACTTGAGTGCAAATCATTTTGGCAGGCAGACGTGTACTTACAACGTGGCCACCAATGGAGGTACGTGTTCTTATCCGTTATAATTGGACACGCGTGAGTCCGCCATCCATAAATACATACAGACAATGTGAAATGAATAAATCATGTTTTGTCAAATGGTTGGGGGTTGGTGTTGTATGTTCGATGAAGGATGGTAGAATGTCAAGGGTGAAGGTCGAAGTGAGCATCCCTGCACATCGATAATTTTAAAAAGAAACCATTACTGAGTACAGGAGATAATGTTAACAGACATGCGCATAAAACAGTGTTAGCGTTATTCATTGCTTGACGTCAGCTTGAGAGCAGGGACGTCTTAAGACTACTTGAGGCCCTAGGTCCCTACACAAAAGTAAGCCCTGGGTCCTTACACAAATGTAGGCCCCGCCTACAAACCTTAAAAGTAGACATAACATAGCATACGTTGTCAAAAACGTATAAACAATAACCCAAAATGAACAAACGTGTACGACTTACAATCACACAAACCGGCTGGACCAACTACCGTCTTTTTACTGAATGAGTAATGATAATGTATGATGGTAAACCTAGGTCTATACATGACTGGTCATCACATATGGCCAGTTGACATATAGTCCAAAATTCCCAGTTTTTCGGAGAATACAACCGGAAATAACATTTGACCGTTAAAAATAATCGAATCGAGATTTTATTAAGGCTGAGTCGAGAACGAGACAAGGCCCCCATTGTGGGCAAGACCCTAGACCTGGACCATTTGGCCCGTGCCTAGAGTAGTACAGATATCACATATCTCATACAGCAAGAACATTTTCAAAAGAAATTGGTAATTTCAATGTTATATAATAAATATGTCAAACGTTGTGTGTGTGTTAGAATTATTCTTAGAGATATATACGAGCTTTTCAAGATTTTCTGTCTGTACAATGTGTCTACAGATATTAAAGTGTTTCACGGAATATTTTTCACAGAAAATTGATAGTTGTGGAAGAGAGTAATACTACCTTAAACACGAAACGAAATTTTTCCTTACAAAAAATGGGAAAAGACAATACACATATATTTTATACTTTGATTTTTATATTATTTATTATGTTGTTTATTTTATTCGGATTTTGTTTTGTTAAAATATTAATCGTTTTTGATATTCTAGAAATCTTTCAAATTTCACAAAAAATATTATCGGAGAAAATAATACAGAAAGAATATTTCTTTTTTGTATCAAGAAAACGCGATGCGAGCTCTCAAAATGTCCCTATGTCACAAATCTACAGTTATCTCAAGAAATATCATTAATAGATTGAAGCATATTATTGTTCATATTATTTCTATTTTAAAATTTTAAGTAATACACACGTACGCATAAAAGAAAGTTTAAGGAACCTAAAATACTTATTGTTTAATTTTTATTTTTTTTTAAATTTTTGTAGCATGTCTTTAAATATTGAAAGGATTCCTTCCTGATATACTGAATTGTATCTGAATGTTCTATAATTTTATTTATTCTTATACAAATAATTACATTGCAGCAGCAAAATGTGATTAGTTTAAACTTGTGTTTTGATATGATAAAAGTACAACCGAAATTTTATATCTTTGTTTATTTTTTATTTTGAATTGCATATATATGTGTGTGTGTGTTATAGTTCACGATAATTTTCTCTTGAGAGATTTTAATCTACAATGGTCTTGAGCTCTTCTAGACTTCGTGTGATGAATAATTTCTATTTTCTTCGCCTAAGGGGTAATAACTATAAACTTATATCCCCCAAAAAAAAATTTCTGCGTTTTTAAATTAAGGATGATGCAATCTCGCAACCCTCGAGTGTTTGGACCAATCAGAAAAGCTTTTGTTGGAGATCATATGATTTTAAAAGCTCTTCTTCTACTTATCAATATGAATAGACGAGATTTCTGGAAGAACAAAGAATTTTTTGTGATCTTAAATGTGCACGTATTTGTCTATTTGTGTTTGTGCTGTACTGTTTATGTCGCCGCTTTACTCGTTTGCCCATCAATAACAAATGTGGATGTTTAACGCTCATAAAAGGTTTCTCATCCTTTACACCATTGCCGCAACCTGACAAAAAGTTCACCTTAATACCAAAAGGCTCTAAACCAAATCCGAAAGTCCGACATATAAATTGTTAATATTCCCTTCTATAGAGACATGAATCCTTATAACACTATAGCTGAAGCATACAAAAACAGAAATTGGAATATAAAACAGAAATAAAAAAAAAATTTAAATATTAGAATTTAAAAAATATATAGATACTGCAGTGTTATAAACTTTGGCGTAGGACAGCTCTTATATATAAAATAATTTAATTAAAACTGGGCTTTAACATATTTTCTGGCCCACCAATCTTCCTCCTTTCTGTGAAAAAAACTGAGGGAAATCCTATTGAAAATAATGGATAGAATTTCTAAATCCTATGTCCCCCAATTTAACGAATCCATATTTAACTAATTTAGCAAATTTTTCTCTCTCCCAGATTAAAATGAAGGCAAAAACTCCTATTTAACGAAAAATAAACCCCGAATTAGTGAATTAATTTCAACAACTGAAAACTTTTTTTATTAGTTTCTGTTAGAAAAAAATTGGATTTTTTTAAAAGGACATCCTTTTTGTACGGAACTGAAAAAAAGAATTTTCTTGTAACAAACTTCGACGGCCAAGAGTTCAGAACGTTATTAGATTTAACAGGTGCAGATGAGTCATGAGTCATTTCACACCACAACGTAGGAGAATATTTTAAGATTTAAACAATTTTGTTACATTTGATAACGGACTGCCTACCAGTGCTACTGAAGTTCAGGAAACTGTTGATTTGTCGAAGCCAATGAATAGCAATTCTGATGCAGAAGTTGAAAATGAAACTCGTATCAAAACTGCTAATTTTTCTAATGCTTGACATCGTTTGGAAAATGTGAAAATGTACCTTATGCAGCAGGATGTAAATGACGCAGTGTTTTCTTCTCTGCATAAAGTCGGAAAAAATAACTCTTTCGAGGGAGAGTCAGGAATCAAAAAGATTTTCAAGAATCTATCAGTCAGTATTTTAAAATTTTCACTTAACTCGTGCGTAATAATTCACTAACTACCTGGTATTCAGAAACCTGTAGAACCCGTTCTGTTTATCAGATTTTAAGGAAACTTGGAATATATGCTATATGGGGATAAGGTATATATATATATACCATGGGTAACAGGTTTCTGCAATAAAAAAATATTATAGTTCAAATTTTGACCTCAAGGAAAGAATGTGGTGCTCAAATGATAAGTTAGAATTGTTAAAATTTATTCAATTACAGAATATACTCAATATGTGCTCCATTGACATCAATAACGTGTTGAAAGCGCATTATAGCTTTTTCAATGGTAGTGCAAAGCAACTCACGAGGGATTTTGCACATGGCATATAATACTAGCTTTCAAATCAAGTAAAGTCCTAATTTCTCCGCTATAAACACGGTCTTTTAGAAAACCACACAACCAGAAATCTTAGGGGCTTAAGTCGGGTGAACAAGAAGGCCATACATCCAGAAAATGTCTAGTTATTACAAGATTATCGCCAAAGTTAGCCCTAAGCAGCGCTTTGACTTGACGCCCATTGTGAGAAATTACTCCGTCTTGCATAAAGATAGTGCTTTTCAAACATTGTCGTTCCTGTAAAGCAAGAATGGCCTGTTCTTGAAGAAGTTCCCTGTATCGTGAACACATGACAGAGCATCTTTTAGAACCTTATGGAGTGAGAATTTCAAAGAAAAAAAGGTCCGAGAATAGACTCAGCAGTAAATCCACACCAAACAGTCACGTAATCAGAGTGCAGTGGCTGTTCATGCACGATATTTGGAGGTGAAATGCCCCATATGCACCAATTTTGAGTATTCACAACTCCATCTAAATAAAAGTGTGCCTCATCTGACCTTAGAATTGTCCAAGGCCACGCATCATCAACTTCCATTCTCGCCAAAAATCGGCAAGCAAATTCAAGACGTGTTTTCTGATCTTGAGGTTTCAGCGTTTGCATCACGTGGATCTAATCCGGATACCATTTCAAAATGCATCGCAAAACTTTTTATACTGTCGACCACGGAATCTCCAACTCGCGTGACAGTGATCGACTACTTGCTGAAGAATATATGGAACTGGAGGCTTTTTCAGCCATAGCAACTTCCCCAGTTTCAGTCCCAACGGGTTTCCGTCCTCTTCCGGTCAGCACACCCAAATTCCCAGTTTCTTCAAATTTCATAATCATCTTCCTCAAACCAATCCTCGATATGGGGCCATCCTTTTAAACGACGATATTCACGAAGAGCTGCTAAGTGGTTGCTGCCATTCTGATAAAATAGTTTTACCAGTAAAGCTCGATCTTTTTTGTAAGGGCATGACTAACGATTAAAAACGCGCGCTGAATGATTCTCTCGTTATGACTTCGTTTATATAGAGGTTTTAAGGATTTGCATAAGGAATATTCGTTAAAAGCCACCTGGTGGTCAAAATTTGTACTATTTTTTATTGCAGGAAACTTTCCTCCATTATCCATATAGCATATATTCCAAGTTTCATCAAAATCCGATAACCAGAACAGGTTCTACAGTCCTCTGAATAGTGTAACTTTAATAATTACCACCTAGTAGTATTTTTAGATGTTGAATAAAAAGTGTAAAATTTCTAACTATTGATATTCTAGGTGTGGTTGTTTATTGTAGAATTTCCAGAAGGTTAACTGCAAAAAAATCGTACTGTTTGAACCCCGATTTAACAAACAAAATGTTCGATCCCGATACGTTCGTTAAATCGTGGTCCGAGTGTATATATGTATCTATATATAGAGAGAGAGTGAGTTTAAGTTGTACCCTATCAAATGAGCAATAACTTCCATGGACTAGAATATCGTCTCCCACCCTGGGAGGCAGAAAAGAGTAAAATTAGAATTAAAGCTTGAACTTTCAACACATGAGTTGGGAAAGTGAATGAACGATTCCAAAAGCTGCACAATACGATTAGTTGTTCAGAAAAAATTTCACAGCAAGATGCAGTTATGCCTATTTTTGTACAATTCGTATCGGAATATGAATGACTGGTGCGACCTCTCGACGGATCCTAAAAAATGTTGTGTTAATTTTTCAATTTCCTCACTTTCTTAGCTTATGCTTCTCGCGCCTAAATATTTAGTTCTTCTTTTCATTTTTACTTTTGATCAATACTTTCGTAATTAAGAACTTTAACAAAAAAAAAGATTTTTATTATACAGATTCGTTTCTTTCATTTTATAATTCTAACATTAATATTTTGTCACTTTTTTTGCAGCATTTTGTTTTTCTTTAGGAGAAATGCAATAACAGTCATTATCTCCAGTTAGCAGTGCCGGTTTATCCATTGGAAGATTGGGATGGGTACTCAGGGGCCTGGATAAGTTGGATATAATCAGGTTTTCTGGTAATAAATTTCGTTCCGCCAGTGCCAAGGGGGCCTGTAGATCATCTGCGCCCAGGACTTGAAATAAGCTTAAATCGGCACTGCCAGTTGGCAGGATCACTAACTTAGCTTGATAATCTCGCCAAAATCTAATGACAGTTTATGTCGCTAATCCAGATGACCAAACTATAGGATCTAGCTCTATTTTTTATTTCATCTTCTTACTAAATAACATCGTTTGAAGTCATCTCAATTACAAATTTAATGTATAAAAATGTAATAGATATAATTCTGTTTCCCAATGACGATTTTTTAAGGATTTTTTTTTTATTTTTTTTTCGGTTACCGAAATAATTATTAAGTCTACCTCATTAAATGACTTGTAAGCCTAATAAGGTTGGCATGAAAGTACATATGTCAACCATTTAATATAATTCAGCCCAAATTCGCAAAATCTAAAAAAATACTAATAGGGGACAACATAATGTATGCACCATTTTTCTTTTTATCGCAAAGAATTAGAGTTTTATCTGAAACTATTTATTTCCAATTTTTATATTTATATTCTTGAAATAAGTGTCTGTTTGAACAACCTTAATTTTTTCAAATTCTCATTTATGCATTTTTTCATCTCAGACACAAATGTTTATAAGCAAACAACAACCAGCGTCTACTAATTATCTGTAAAACTTTGAAAAACAAAAAAAAAAATGTATTATTTTTTAACTTACCCATCCTTTGCTAAATTCTTTATGCAGCTTGGTTATTATACATTTAAGAAATTCGTCAACAAGCTATCCTTTCTTCAACTTTTAAGTATTTTGATGATAATTATTTAGTCATTGAAAAAACTCACTTATTCATTTCCCTTTTCCAATGTAACATAGTTTACTTTTCTGAATGTTTCCGATCTATTCAGCCTTATCTCAAAGGTTCATTTACTGCAACCAAAATGTCTCGTTATTTCAAGTCACAGTTGTAAGACGAGGTCGATACTTAAGCTGGTACTCCACTCTTAACAATAATATGAAGCCAAGGGATAGTTTAAATCACTCAATATTTAATGTACGTCAGTTTCTTTGACTTGACTGTCTTAGCATGTTTTTGCAAGTTATACAATGGCTACGAGTTCCTTATTCCATCAACAAAGCTTCCACGACATTTCTCTCTCTCTCTCTACCCTTATATTTGTAATAAACGGTATCATTTTATGATCATTAATTGATTGCTATTAACTATGTTGTTCAAAAGCTAGATAGTGGTTATTGACAACGGGTCGAGTAGTTTTGAACTAGGATCAAATTTATGTGAACATTCCTATAGTTATATAGTTTATATTTTCTATTGTCTATTTTTTTCGTGACTAATAGGTCAATGAAAGCAATAAAGTGAATAGGTTTGACCTATGATCACATATGGAAATCAGTTATGTTCTTCGAAATTGCATGCTATGCTAAATGTACTGAAATGGTACGCATCTGAAGGACAGAACCCAGTACCTTTGATTTCATAAGCACGTGACATACCGCAGGACCAAAATGATCGCTTCAGTTCGGAGGCTATTACTGACTTATATAGATGATACCGCTACAACTCCTTTACCAGTGAGTCGGTGGATAGGCGAACGAACGATACAGTTGTTATGTCGAGCGTGCTGCGGGATCAGTTGTTGTTGTAATTGGAAGAGCTGCGTCACATGAGTCGCACGACTTTGCTGCGTCAAGTAAGTCTGCCGGGTTTGTTTTGCTGCACCAATAGAGTCTGGCGAGCTCCTTTTTTTTTTATTGCTCTTTTTGCGGGTAGATTGCGCCAAGACAGATCAGAAGGTTACGCTGTTTCTTAGTCCAGCAAGGGTCACAAATGAAGTGGAACGCATCCGGAGGACAGAACCCGGTACCTTTGGTTTCGTAAGCACGTAACATACCGCTGGACCAAAATGATCACTTCAGTCTGGAGGCTGTTAGTAGCTTATATAGATGATACCGCTACAGTAGAATTTAACATCGTAGAATACTTAATGTTAATACTATTATGTTGAATGACGGTCTTTGAAATCTATCACTTACGTCTGCCAACACAGATGTCTAAAATTACTTAATAATTTGCAAAATATTCAGTTTCCCCACCGCTTTGCGAACAGTTCAAAATGAATGAAAAATAAAGCAATTAAGCTAATAAAAGCGATTATGAAAAATACAATGAGCAGTTTCAATCATTTCTCGTTTTCTTTAAATATTTTATTGCATTTCAATCTTTATTTCTAATGGGCTGCGGATTGGTGGTTTACCGTTGCAGACCTAGTACTTTCCCCGGGAGCTAGTATCTCTTTTTTGGTGCAGCACCCCCTAGGCGGATACCAATCGCCGTAGGAAATTTTGACGCCCAGTTTTCTCCCCAGAGGGAGACATCTGAACTCAGGTGATGCGAAACCGTGCTTAGGATTTTAATTTTGCCGGGATTACCCAAGCTAAACAGGCACTTAAGGGATCTTTTACATGTCTCATAATCATGTAGCATGACCCCTGTCGATTTTCTGCATCAGGAAAATCCATCACTTGGGCCGAGGTTGAACCCACAACCTCAGGCGTGCAAAGCCAGCGACAAACCAACTACGCCACCCAGCCGACATTTTAATCCAACTTGCATATTTTTTTTTTGTTTACTTGATCTGACTTCATGATTATGCTGTAGTCTCATAATATAATTATGAAGTCATTGCTTGTTGTTGGATATGTTATTTTGGAACTAATTGGATTTTTTCACTAAACATTTGTAAAATTTCGAGAAGCTGGGGCAATGCATTTCAATATGATAATATTAGACTTTCCATCAGAGATCTATTTGGGACGATTCCAGAATTACGCCAAAAGTAAGTAGCATCCCAATATCTAATTAGTACCAAGATTTCATACAATCTATTTAGATTTATGGCTTACATGAGCTTCTCTTAATTGTTATCGTAATGGCGAGAAAAGTTTTACTAGTTTTTGAAGCATGAAGTAAGTAGTAATTGGCGAGTTTTGGATTTCGGTGTAGCCTATACGTAAATTCTTCATGTTGGCGTGGAAAATTAGATGTAAGCTCAAGTGATGATTACATTAAGAAAACGTTACTGAAAATTGCTTGAAGTATGGAGTGTTCTTACTTCGACATTTCGAATTTTAAAGGAGTATGAAGACGGAAACTACTTAGGATTGGCGGCCAGTTTTTCAAACGAACCGAATAGTTTCGTTAACGCGATGGGCGCAGTTCAAAAATGTACCAGGAAGTTATTTATCCTCCCTACTATTTTATGAACACCACGTAATGCGTAAAAATCCTATACGCAAATTACTTGACCAAACTCCTGTTTTCAGACAAAGTTGTTGTAAACTGTCCGCTTTCTTCCTTATTTTCTAAGCCACAATCCAGGGGGGAAACCCATAGCTTTTTGTCTTATTTATCATTATCATCTAAGGAATACTTATTTGATTTTAAGTATCAAGTCATAAATATTTGCTAGTTTATAAAACTTCATATCTCGAATAGTTTATTTACAACGGTTATGGTAGACAATTGGAACCTTTATGTAACTTTATCTATAGCAGTGACTACCGTTCCAATCTTCAGTGATTTATCATTATTATAGAAAATGTGTTTTTCTGCTTATTGAAAATCTTCTTGTGATAATTTCTTGCCAGCATACAAAACGGATGTCCTCATAGTATCAACAAGAACACATGTGTTTCGTTTTTTTAATGCAAATTCTAGTTTGAATTTACACAAAGTTATTATTAGTGCTATTCATCAATTTGTTATTTCACAATGCCATTATCAACAATACAAAATAATGACAATAGTAACCAAGGTGAAGTTTATTCCTAGAATAAAAGGCTTAATTCACTTACGAACCAGTAGCTTACTTGTCCAAGAACAAAAGCGCATAATTCATTTACACTTTTATTATATAATGTCAAAAAATTCTGAATTACTCAAAAATAATAGAAATTTTTAAATTTTCATCATCAGTCTTAAAGTTTTATTCACTATATACAAGAGGGGATCAAATGAAAAGGTACGAAACGACACGGTGGGTACAAATATAGACTTTATTCAAAATATACACCATAGGCCTGAGCACAACGATCCCACTGATGAACAAGCCGCAGGATTCCTTGTTCCCAGAATTCCTGTGGCTGTGACGAGACCCAGTCCTTCACAGTGTCCTTGAGTACGTCGTCCGAGTTGAAGCGCTTTCCTTTCAGGTGTTTCTTCAGTGGACCAAACACATGGACGCAGGGTGACATGTCCGGACTGTAGGACGGATGGTCCAACGTCTCCCATTGGAACTTGTCCAGTTCCATTTGTGTGACTCTGGAGACGTGTGGACGCGCGTTATCATGGAGCAGAGCCACACCCTCCGTGAGCAGCCCCGGTCTTTTGTTCTTGATGGACCTGCATAGGCGTCGGAGTGTCTCACAGTACACATCGGAGTTAATGCTTTTTCTGTGCTCGAGTAATTCTGTGCTCGCATCATTTGGACGCCGCTTTTTATAAGAGCCTTTGCTCTCTCCTGCGCATGCGGGCACCCGCGCATGATCCGATCCCAGTCAGAGTCTCCAATGGCATCCCGAGATGTCTCGCTACATTCTCCCTTGGCGGAATATGCAAATATTTAACTGTTTCATTTTTAAGTCGTTTCGTACCTTTTCATTTGATCACCCCTTGTATCTTTGAAGTTCATACAATATAGCTTCTAGTGGAATGGGTTTTAATACAATAATTATTTCAGATTATTTTGGGTCTGGGAATAATTTAATTTGATTTTACTCAATTTTATAATAAATCATATTTAAGCAAATATTTACTCGATAGTATGATTTATGTTAGTACTCTTCAAGACAAACTGTTAGTGCCTCCTCCACAGCTCTTTCGCACTGAAATCAGTAAAACAATTTACTGAAATTCGTTCCTTATGTTTTATGTTGCAAAAAATTACTCTGGGTTTCCAATTATTAAAAAAAGTTTAAATTAAGTTTAAAAGCAATGGATCTAATAATTTTTTATAATTTGTAGCTGGTGGTAGAGATGGAGGATCAGGAGGAGCTGGTGGTACTGGAGAAGCAGGAAGTGATGGCGGAGCAGGAGGTGCTGGTTCAGCAAGAGTTTCTGATGGATCAAAAAGAGTTGGTGGAGGAAGAGGTTCTGGTAAAGCAAGAGTATCTGGTGGATCAAAAGGTGCTGGGGTCTCAAAAGGTTCCAATTCAACAAGAATTTCTAGTGTTGGAGGAGGTTCTGGTGGAGGAAAAGGAGGTTCTGGTAGAGGAGGAGGCTCTGGTAGAGGAGGAGGCTCTGGTAGAGGAGGAGGCTCTGGTAGAGGAGGAGGCTCTGGTAGAGGTGGAGGCTCTGGTAGAGGAGGAGGCTCTGGTAGAGGAAGAGGTTCTGGAGGAAAAGGAAGTTCTGGTGGAGCAAGAAGAAGTGGTGCGAGTGGTTCGGGAAAAGGTAATACGAAATACTTTCGTTGTAACAAAAAAATGCATTTAGATGAATTATCTCATCTTCAGTCACATATATTCACGTAGTTCCTATTCAAATAAAATAAGTTCAAATATAATAACGCATTTTTTATAAGTGTATTGGAATTATTGCTTCTTGTTTAATTAAAATTGATCACAATAAAAAAATATTTCTGTATTAGTGGTTTACTGAGAAGTTTAAGAGTTAAATTCACAAATGAAAGTGTAAATCTTTGCCTAAAAATTCTTTTTCTTGGAAAATAACACTTTATTATTGGACGCATAAGCAAACTCTAAGGACTGCATATCAGTTTTTGAAAAATTGTAACACTGTGCAATATATTTGTAACTTCACATTATCACTTCCTTGAGGTTAATAGTTCAGGAATTTTGTTGACTGATAAATTTTAATTATATTATTAGTCCTTTAAGGTAAAACTTAGTAGACCAGGGAAAATAAAAGATATATTTAGGATTATTTTACAACTTAGTGTTATGAAACCATTTTAAATATAATTATTCTGATTCCAATTATAGTGATTTGTTAGAAGTAAATTAGCTACTACGGTAATAATTTGTTCATTTCATATTTATAAATAACTACCCGATAAATAGCCTTAAGTGCTGGTATGCGAATTTCAATGAATATGCTATATGATTCAGTTATTTAGCTTATTTAAATTCTATTCATTTACTTGGAGCAACAGGAAGAGGAAGACATGGAGGAAATGGAAGTAAAGGAAATGGAAAGTAAAGGAAATGGAAAGGAGAAATAGAAATGCAAAAGGAGGAAGTGGAAGTGGAGGATATAAAGTAATTAAAGGCAATGGAAATGGTAGAAGTGGAAGAGGTGGTTATAGAGTAACCCACAGAAAGGGAAGTGGTGGAAGTGGAAAGGGAAGTTATAGAATTGTTGATGGAGGAAATGGTAACAGCGGGGGAAGTGGAGGATATTACATGGTCAATGGAGAAGGAAGTGGAAGTAGTGGAAGTGAAAATGGTGAGTATTAAATGTATTCATTTATATTCACACGTGTCATCTAATCCTTTCCTCAGGAACACTGACGATTCAAGTACTCTTCTGTTCCCTAACTACAAAACGGTCAATAGCTCTTGGGACTTTTTCTCTTTCTCTCTAACTCAATTCACTTGACTGAATAGTAATATTGCTTTTCATAAATCATGGTTCCTTTGCAGAAAGATATTCACCAATCAAACACACAATATTTGAAAAATATTTCGCCTAGAGAATTAATTTAAGAGCAAAACAGAGCCCGTTACAGTTTTAATGTCTGTGATTTATTTATCTTTTTTTAATATACTACATTGTGATGTATTTCTATTTATAGTTCTTTTCTACTATTTAATCTGAATCACATCATTCATATTCGCACTATATGATAGTTTACAATTACTTATATTTTAATTCAATTAATATGCTTTATATATATATATATAGTAACATAAAATGAAAGAAATACATGGCATAATAAAATTGATAATACAAAATAATATCACTAACAAAGCCAGAAGATCCAAACCAGATTTCAAGAAACATACTTTAAAATGATGGAAGAGTCTATTATAGAAGAATTAACTAAGCGTATGTATAACATAGAACAGAATTAGAACTTTAAAATGTAAGAAGCCAAAAGAGTCAATAGACTAAAATGAAGATCTGTTATGATTTCTAAAGCTGTTGCTGAATTAGGATCAGCAAATTAGGGTTAAATATATTTTATGGATCCACCTTCCCCTGTTCAGCAGAAATTTTATACATAACAGGAAAACATACAAATATTGAAAAGTTAGGCCTAAAACCAACCACGTGTAATTTGCAACCAAAAGAAAAATAAAATAAAAATAATAGAAAATATGAAAGGAAATGAATCCTAACAAAATACAGATAAAAATAATTTTGAAAAGGAATAATGAAGCAAAAACTTACATGAAAAAATGCATATAACCAGAGAGTGGGAAAAAACTGTACGTACAAGAACCATACACTAAATGATCGTTAAAAATGACGTGTTAGATTGGTAAAACCAGATGTAAAAATTAGTGGCGCCACCTAGATAGTTTTTTTGTAGTTGTTAAACAAAGCAAAAAAAAAACAAATTGAAAATAATAAAAAACAGAAGGAGAAAAAAAAACAAAGAATAATACTTAAACTTTGAAAAGGGGAATTAGAGAGATATTTTAGAAATATATTTAAAAATGAAGTTACTAGGATAGTTGTATTCCAAGCAATTATTGCAGAATAGCTTAAAATTATTTTGCTTAACATCATTATCTGTGACTAAATCGTTATTTCTCTTTATAAAATTTAAGATGATATTTCTAAAAATAGATAGATGTAGGTTACTTTCCCAAAAAGGCATTTTAATAATGTTAAAATCAAAAGAGTCTCTTTTATCAAAAATATTACTAATTAGTATATTATTCTTAACTATTAATTGTAAGTCTAAAAAGTTTGCAGAGTCATTATTATAATTGGTTTTTAATAATTTCAGATATTGTGGATAATAATTAAACTAGGAACAAAATTTACCATATTACTAAAGATGATTAAGTCATCTATGTATCTAAAAAAGTAACAAGAATCGAAACTAATGTTATCATATTCATAAAAGTGCAGATAAATATTGGCTAAACAGTTACTCGCAGGTCCTCCTTGTGGAAGACCTTTAATTTGCTGATAATAAGAGTTATTGTGAAAAATATAATTTTCATATAGTACTAGATGTATAATTGAAAGATATTTATCATATTTAATTAGTTTATTCAAAGAATATTTGTTATAGGCTATTTTGAGAATTTTAACCATATCCCCAATATCTATGGAATTAAATAAATCTTCAAAGTCATAGGTGTGAATGGAAATAATTTTTTTATCTTGCATGTATTTAATGATATCCAAGCTATTCTTAACTATAATCGAATTATCAATATTGTCTAATGTGGATTGAATAACCTTTTGTAGCTTTCTACCCGGAAGTGTAATATAAGTTTTAAAGCCGTTTGTTATAGTCCTAAATTTAATAGGAGTTTTATGAAATTTTGGAGTTAAGAAAATATGAGGGAATTTAATATCCGAAATGCGTAAATATATATATATATATATATATATATATATATATATATATATAATACGTATGCACATATTACTTTTAAATGCGTTCGAAATGTAAGTTCAACACTGGTACTAATTGATGGAAGCGCCTTAAATCTCGAGCCAAAAATTGCTATCATCGAGAATAAGAAACGTGTGCGTGGCTCCCATTGGCATCTCACAAGGTGAAACAATGAGGGAACGATACAAGTGCTATGGAAGTCTCTTTCTACAAACATAACTGAACATAACCTTACAAAAGTGCATTTCATCCGAAGAAATGCTTTAAATATGGTTATTTGCTTTGGTTTGTCGATTTTTTCCACAAACAAAATGTGAGTAAAATTATACAATTTATTTGATATTTTGTAAGCACTTTTGCTTTATTTCAAGTACTACATATTTTCATATACATTTGTTGTCATTTGCGTAGTTTTGGAACTGTAATGATCCAACTGAAGGTTATAGACAGAATTTAAATTTATTTTGTGTCAATGTAGTGCTTGAAAAATACAAAGAGAATGAAAACAATCTACACAAGTTAGAAAAACTAAATAAACCCACTTAAACAAACAAGTGGTTACCCAGCAATGGTGGGTCAGTTAAAAAGCTTGCGTAGGTCAGTTGCTGACCCACGGGTCATAGGTTCGCCATCACTGATATAGACCAATGTGCCATAAGCGTCTGTACGCGGTCTTCCTTGAAACTGTCGTACCGGTAGCTGAAGAGAGCTGACGAGATAGGTCTGATGCTATGCTCCGTCTGTTTCTTTTGGCAGTAACTGCCAAATACCGGTCCTCATTCGGCGTTGTAACTCGGGGGCGACCTGTGCTGTAACATCTACTACTCACATTACCATCATCTTGGAATCGTTGCCAAAGCCTGGAGATGACACTCTGGGCAATTCCAAGTTCCTCGGATATTTCCAGCTGGGTACGTCCACATTCCAGTCGTCCGATAATTCTACCACGTAAAAAATCATCCAAATGCTTCCTTTGTGCCATAACTATGCGATTATTGCACTGAAAGGCTTTTAAAGCGCTTGTGGACAATTTTACTTCTTTGCCACCATTCCTTATATACCCCTCTCTTACACTCTCGTCATTGTGACGTACTATCCGCGCCATCTGGTGGTTTCATGTAATTTGCATATTCTTCTTCAAGATGTGTGTGATAATTCTACAGGTGAAATTTTTTTTTAGAGTTCAATTTCTGTGTGATTCTGAATTATCCTTAATTTATGGACATGAGAGTATATGCATGCATTATAGAACAAAGCAGAAAAAGGCTTTATAGACATGAAGAATTGCATTCAGGGGAGCACCCTAACGGTCTCTTTCCATGAGATGAAACCGACTCCATCCATATCAACTGGCATTGAGAATCTTTGCTCATACTGAAATGACTCTCATCAGTAAAAAGAACGTGACTTCATTGATGAGATGTCCAATCTTTGTGTTCTTGACACCACTGTAAACGGTACTTATGATTGGCTGCTGTTAATGGTATGCAGCGTTTAGGGAGAATAAGCAGACGCAACCACCGTGTATTAGTAAACAGTGGTACCAGTTACTGTACATAGCTGCTGAGCAATGTTGCCCGAGGTCTCGTTCCGGTCTCTTTTTCGCCTGCAGAACGATACACCGGCCATTAACTACCGTTTTTTTCCTCGGCCGACCACCTCCAACCTTTCTCACAGATATACCTGTCATATGGAAGACTTTCAAAGCTCTTGTAACACTTTTCCTATTGCAAAATTTTGTGCAAAACTCGTCAAGTTGCGCCCTTTTTCAAGCAAACTGATCATTCTACCACGTTTAAAGGCATCTTGATGGTTTCTTGTAGTCATTATGAACGAAGAATCTTTCTTTCAATTGCAGGAAATGTGTTCTTTCTTTTTAAGTTGCTTTGGCACTGTGCGCGTGCATTCCACGGGTTTGCGTGCCGGGATGTCTCTTCTGATATCGTATTGCAAATATTTGCATAGTTATCCCCTTTCTTTTAAGCTGCCTTTTCACTGTACTGGTCGCAAATGCCATTTTCGACAATTTCACGTTTTTATGTTGAAAAATGCATTTGTTGTTTAAGCTTAACACGCTAGTATATACGAGTATAATCAGGCTCAATCAAAATAGCACGCCAAGAAGGATGATTGAAAGTGAGGGAAATTTGATACACATAAAGATACAAAATAGTCTCAAAATCAGAGCAGCAAAGTAACTAGTGAAGGAGTTAGGACCTTAGACTAGTGTTTTTCAATGGGGTCCTGTATTGCAGCACCATTACGTGCTGCAGTATAGGGCGCATTACAATGTAGCATTTAGTCAAACAGACGCCTAATACTGTACTGGAGCAGACTGGAACGTGCTTGCTGTTGGAGCTTTCTAAATCTCGAATATTGTGGCACGGCGACATGTTCCCTTTTTGTCTATGACCAAACATGTTCAGTAGAGCAAGAGATCAGAATTTGAAAGGCTTTGGAAAAGCAATTCTGAACAACGTGGTGTACACGGCCGGGCATTATCTTGCTAACACAAAGCAACAAGACATTTAGCGTGGAAGGGGAAGACATGTATTATCATCCTCATATCAATGAGATGTAGTTGTGCCACGGGTCTCTACTAGAGAGGACCCATTATCAAGGGATATATCTCCTCTGATCATAATGTTTACTGTTCGTAGTCTACCCTTGCAAAGGGCAAGGGTAGACTATTAACCATGCGCCTTCTCCGGATACAGTAGTTATCTGACTCTAAAACGAAACGTGACGCAGTAATAAACTGTTTAATTTTCATTGACTGTGAGTCTATATATATTGGATCATATTACTTAAAGTTTTCTCCATGTGTTTACCTCGCGTTCTCAAAAATAATCCTTCTCCATTTCGCTTCCTTTTTAATGTTTTTAGAATTTAAAACCAAGCCATATTTTTATATTTCGATGTTCATTTTTTTCAATTCTTGGCACTGAGTTCTCTTAGAACATATTGTATGTACTCCGATATGAATCTGCATTACATTTTAATCCCCTACCTCTCATTTTATTGTGAAATGTTTGCATAATACTAAATTTGTCAAGTGGTCAAACGTATTTTGTGTTTTCTCTTCTCTCAAAATTATACATCACTATAAAAAAATACTTAAGTACTAATTAATTTTAAGAATGGTAAAAAGCAATTAAATACAAAATGAATAATACTAAAATGGCTTACGTGAACATTCAGTAAATTTTTTCGTCCATTTTCCCTGCTTGTGTTTACAATGTGTTTCTCTGAGTATGCCTTCAGGAAACGTGTGTCCATGAATGCAATATAAGAAACAAGTTCTGAAATAAAACCGAAAAATACAAACATTATATACATATGCAAACGCACACATGTAAATGCATCAAATCTTTACTCATATTCATTGATGTTGTTAGTACTTAAGAAAGTTGTAAAGGGGTACGATTATATACGCGGTTTTCCTTTGGAGTTGGCTTGTTCGATAGAGAGCTGATAGAATGAAAGCGTGCTGAGTAAATAAAATAATTGATAGAAATGTAAGCAATTACGAAACCAAAGTTTATAAAAGGGAAAGATGCAGTTAAACCGCGTGGAGAAGCGCGTTGATCCGCCACCCCGATCAATTATTTCATTTCAGAAGAAGTGTGGTCTTAATTGTGCAATACAGTATGCAACTTCTTAAACAGATACTTTCAATGGCGTATACAAGAGGAGGGTTTGGGGGTTCAACCTCCTCCTCCATAGACCAATAGATTTTTAATTTTTACCATGGAAATGAAGGAGGATTTTATCTCGCCACCTTCCGTTCCGTAAGCACATAACAAAACCACTGTACTAAAATGATAATCTAAGTACAAAGGTTGTTACTGGCTTATATAGATATCACTGCCACGCACGACACTACCGGTAAGGCGAACGAACGATATCGTTGTTATGACGAGCGTATGAACTGTTGCGTCACTAGGTTGTGACGACTTTAATGGTTGCGTCCGTGCGAGGCGGCTTTGTTGATTGAGTCATGTGAAAAATGGCTTTGTTGATTGAGTCATGTGGGAAACGACTTTGTTGATTGAGTCATGTGTGAAATGGCTTTCTCGACTGCGTCATGTGTCTGACGGCTTGGTTGCATTTGCGGTTGATAGATGGCGCCACGATTGCTGCAAGAAGGTTGCGTTTGTTCGGGTCACCAATAAAGGATATTCGCTCTCGGTACCTTCCGTTCTGTAAGCACTAACATACCACTAGACAAAAGTGATCATTCCTGTCCAGAGGCTGTTACTGGCTTATATAGATATCGCCGCCACAGAGATTACTCCTTGCCGCTTATGTCTACGTGTTTTTTAGAATGCAATCCTCCCCCAAAAGATAGGTCTGTGTACGCCACTGGATACATTATTCCCTATTCAGCGAAAAAAAGATAATGGAATCATCAGATACCACCGGCCATATTACCATCAGAGTCATGCTATTGTTAATGATCAATTATTTGAGGATATGCATAACATAATCTGATCCCGAATTGCCTACCAGCTATTAGGTGAAGAATCTAAGTGTGGAAGAAAGAGCTGGGTAGTTGTAAGAATCTCGAAAGATTCTCGTTAATTTATACTGATTCTTTCAATATATGAAGGATAATATTTTCTACGGTACCGTCATTTACTGTTTTACAAGTTAACTGATATTAAAAACACGAATGCTATTCTTCCGTTTAATATTAGAGCACACTGTGTGACAGAGAGAGAAAAGGCAATACTAAGAACGCAGGCGTAAAAGGAGAAGACAGTGTGCAAACTGGTAAGAAACAGCATCGAACAAGAAGTATTGTCCATTTCAACACGAAGCAACAATATAGTGAGTGGTAGCTTAGAAGTCCATTCACTGGCTTCATGACCCATGTGGGAATTTGTGTGTATGTGTGTGATTCGGTAATTAAGAATATCTCTTACATGAGGCGGGCTTTTTAAAATTCCGTTTTGATATAGAAAAATAAGGATCAGTCTATTTTAGCAATTTTTATTTTTAACTTACTTTTCGTAATAACTTATCGTACTATATGAGCAGCTTTTAAATTCCGTTCTCGTTTATCACCAGATCTGCTTATCGTTCTAGCATGGTCATTTGAACATTGAATTGAAGGTATTTCCTTTATTGCAAGAACAAATGATAATTAGTGTAGTGCTTTATCATTTACTATGCCACCCTGAAATAATAAGCAAACAAACAATTTGGCTTAAAAGCTTACCTCCTCCAACGAGGAAAACCTGAGCTCTGCCCAAATCATTAATTTTGTGTAACTCAGTCAGCTCTTCTGGAACCCAACGAGCCCAACTTCCGATAACATAAGCATTTATGCCACAATTTCTTAGAGAATACTTCTTGAAACTTAGAAGAATTCCCAAGACAAAAAATGAAATTCAACATCTTTCTAAAATTTTCTCGTCCACGTGTCATCGCTTATGACAAACTCGTTCTAGATCATGTACTATCCTTAAACGTCCTATTCCTTTTTGTTTATCATTACAGCGCTCACTTCACATATATACCTATGATTTTAAAAGTTTTTATGTATCTTGCTTTTGAGGTCGTTTTCCCCTAATGTACACCCAGCCGTGGTAGCCTAGTGGCCATGGCTGGCGTCTCCTTAGCTGCATTCCTAGGGCCATCGAAGGCCTGCCATGTGGAAAGGCTGATGCACATTAAATTTATAATCCTCCCATTAGCATGATATCTCAGGTGTCGTCCTTCAACGATTGATCTTGGCTCAAAATTATGACGTCCGTCGCCAACAGTCCTCGTGTTGCTTTATAGAGCCATGCTACTAAACACTCACTCGCCAAACGTATGAGTGCCGGAATTAAACGCGAAACATGTTCTTAGATATAAAATTATTTCAATTTTCATGAAAATTTGGAACACTGTAATGCATACGCCTCTCTTAATAATATAGGAATTTTAAAATTTCAAAATATTTCACATAAATAATTTGTTATTTTAACATGTGAAGGAATAGCTCATTTAGCATTGCGGTTTAGGAGAAAAAATAAGAAACACTTTTTAGATCAAAAAGGGTGGGGTGGTTATAATTAGTTAAAAATTCAAAACACTATGAAAAAGAACCACACTAATTTGAACGGAATAATATTGAGCAAGGAGAAAGCGTATGGCATAAGAAAAAATATTTCCAAATTTTATCAACAGATGGCGTTGTAAGCGCCAGCATATGTAAATGAGAATACCTGTCACGCTGTTTTTCGATTTAAACTTGTTGCAGACAAGGATGGACCGCATATTGAACATGTTTTGCACGTCTCGCGAAATTTAAAAACCGGTTTTTGGTCCGGGACAATTAAATCAGATTTTTCCAATCCGATGTGATAAGACCGTGCCGTGGTGAGTGGACTTACGTAATTAACAGTATCACACCTGAACAGTCATGTACACAGAACAGAACACTTGGTTTAACGTGTAACACCTTAGTTCAGTACTTCTCAATGTTTCAGTATTTGCGACCCAATATTCAATGATAATTTTCATTGCCCCTACCCCCTCCATATAATAACAATATATTTATTTCAAAAATACTATACTTTGACGCTAAAGCTACAATAAGACTTTAACCTCTTAAACGTCTCGCTCAGCCTCTGACATATATATACGTCTTCCCGAAGTACGATCTTTTCTGTGCACTGCTATCCATAAAATTATTCCGAAAACTTTGGTATGCAATAAAAGGACCGTGACAATGCTTGCGAAAGGATTCACTTATTTCAGTGGATTTGCTTGTTTATCCCCCCCCCCAATACATCACATACGCGCGCCAACGTGGAAAACTGTGGCATTGGGGAGCGAATCGTATAACTTTTAAGCGGCAATTAAGGGATTAATTATAAACCATACAAACTATATAGATAAGTGTTAATTTTTGTATATAATTTTATATATGACAAGCCCATGGGGTCATTGGTGATTATTAATGTAGTAAACTTAATATTGTTAAATTAATTATAAAATACATTGTGCAGTACTGATACATTTATAAGGTATTATAAGAGTTTATATGTGTATTTAATTTTTTATTAAGTCAGAACGCATTTTTCTTGTTTACTTTCAATTAAATTCATAATTTTTTTAGTGATCTTTTGTTTTTGACTTTTCAACATGCTCACGCCCCTTCGTAGAGTTATCACGCCCCCTTAGTTCTCCCCACAGTTTGAGAAACACTGCTTTAGCTGTTTTTTTACTATTCACTGTCGCATTTCTAATCGAACCCTTTTAAATTATGATGCTTACAGCGCCATCTGTTGCTAAAATTTGGAATTACTGTTTTTCTTTATGCCATACATTTTCCCCCTTCTTCAATAATATCCCATTCAAATTTTATGTCATTCTGATCAGGGGTTCTTTTTTACAGCGTTTTGAAACTTTTTTAATCACCGTTTATACAAGGTGCGACACAAAAAAAATGAGACTAAGCGTGTAGCTTGAAAAAAAGTGGAGTTGGCATCAATTGTTTAGGTGACGTCATCCCACGCACCTCCTCTATCCATTTTGCCAATTTCGTCTTTGCTGATCGCGCCAGTTGGGAGTACTGCGTCACTGAGTGAACACGTGCAATTGCATTCTGCCGGGAAAATGTCGAATCAACATCAAGTTTCTTGTGAAGAAATAAGACACGAAAGCATTTCAAATATAAACCAAGGCTTATGGAAATGAAACTTTGTATCGGGAACACGTGTTTGAATAGCATAAGCAGTGTGAAAGATGATGAACGTGGTGGGCTCCCAAGATTAGGGATTGCAGACCAAAACATTGCCAAAATTAGTAATATGAGTGAGTTCCCACTCACATAAGTGGTCAGACCGTTAATCTACCCTACTATATTGAAGTACTAAAAAGATTTCGTGAAAAATATTAGGGAAAAAAACCCACCAGAATTGGGGAAAGGGATGGACGAATGTTGCACCAAGACAATACTCCTGCAGACTCGGCCCTATCTATCAAGCATTTTCCGACCAGCAAAAATATTACTGTGATGGGGTATTCTTTTTATTCACCTGATTTGGCCCCATGGAACTTTTTTTCATTTCCCACTGTGAAAATTTCCTTAAATGGAACACCTCAGTGAAGAGGTTCAAGCAAAAACGGAGTACCACCTGAAGTACCTTCCAAAAACCTCGTTCCAGAATCATCAGAACCCAATGGCAGCACCGAATGCAGAAGTGTGTTAATGGTGAACTACTTTGAATGTGATAATGTCATGGAGAACTGATTCTGTATGTACAATGATTTATTGGACCAGTCTCGTTTTTTTCTTTGTGTCACACCTCGTATATATACACTCATGTCCATAAATTGAGAATAGTTCAGAATCATATGGAAATCGAACTCTAGACCAAAAATTTCCCTTGTACAATTATCACGCATATCTTCAACAATAATATGAAAATTACATTAAGCCACTAGATGACACCGATAGTACGTCAAAATAACAAGAGAGTAAAAGAGGGGTATATAAGGAATGGTGGCCAAGAATTGAAATTGTTCACAAGCGTTTTGTAAGCCACTCAGTGAAATAACCGAATATTTATGACACAGAGGAAGAATGAGGATGTTTTTTTACTTAGCAATATTACCGGCAGCATAGAATATAGCGTACTCAGATGGAAGTATCAAAGGAACTTGGAATTGCACAAAGTGTCATTTCTAGGCTTTGGCAACTCTTCCAAAATGACGGAAATGTCAGTAGACGTTATAATACAGATTGCCCTCGAATTACAACGGCGAATGAAGATCAATATATATTCGGCACTAACTCCAAAAAGAAGCAGATGGAGTGTGCAGCATCCGACCTATTCTGCCAGCTATCTGCAGCAACAGGTACGAGAGTTTCAAAACAAACCATCAGCAGACGTTTGGGACAAGTTGGTCTATATGCTCGCATGCGTCCTAGATGTGTTCCACTCACTACAACTCACTGTCTCCAATGGTTAGCCTGGAGTGGAGAACATGCAGTGTGTATGCGTGCGTGTCTATGCGACGTGTGTGTGTGTGAACATCGTCACAGTGGGTCATTGTGATGTTTTTCGACGAGTCCGAATTTTCAAATGGAGAACGCCAAGTACCCTTCACTCACAACGCAACCTTATTGATTTGCACGGTTGCCGTGGTGTAAGATTGCTCGTTTGGGGGAAATTTTACTGGGTTTCAGAATAGATCTGCATGTTCAAATCGGAACCATGACAGGCTAAATTTATAGGGACATCATTCTCTCTCTGAAACAACATTTACGTTTGCTTAGGAGGGCCTTGAGCACAGAATTTGAGTCTATGGGTGACACACAAAACACCCGTCTTTTTTTTACAAAACAAACATCGCAAATGAATGCCTTCAATCTGAATTTATTACCTCAATATAGAATGACCAGAATTCTCACCTGGCTTGGATCAGACACAGCATGTGTGGTACATGCTTGGACAACGAGTTTCAGCCCTTTAATCACGTCCTTCATTTGTACCAGAATTTCGGGAGAGTATTGATTGCCGAGGGGAGTAAACTTCCCCAAGATCTGCTCGATAATTTGATATCAACATGCCTAGGTGTTGTACGGGCTGTATTTCATCACATTGGAGGCATACAATGTATTGATTATCATACAAACCGAGTAATATTAAATTTTTTGTAAAGAGAGTATTTTTTGTGTAATTGCTCCAGCGAACAAAAATCGTTGTTTTTATGAATGGTATCACACAGACACGCCCTATTTTTGTTCTTTATCTTTTGTTTAATAAATAAGCATAATGAATATCCCGTTTGTTTTATTTCTGAACCTTTATTTCCCGGAGCTGGCATTATCTTTAGTTTATGGACATGAGCGTATATTTGACATTTGAATCTGGTGGATGACAAAGTACAATGTGTTACTTGGAGAGATATTTTTAGTTTCCTATATAAAAGAGTGATTTATCTAAATGAAAAAAAAAACACTTCTCTTCCGTTGTCAGGTAAGCTATCAATATTTGATGTTCCTTTTGAAAATTTTATTGGATATATTTCAGATTTTTGTGAAATACTGAATACAGTCGAAAGTATACATAATACTTTTTCCGGTTAAAGTGTAGTATAGGGGGGGGAGGGGCTTGGCGATGTCAATTTCTTCACTTGAACCCTTTTCCAAAATAAATACTTAATATTATTATCTGGATTTTATTTTCATATATTCAATTTTTATGTAACCTTTTCCTAAATTTCTTACTTAAACAAAAACGATTTTTTTTAAAATTCAAATCAAAATCTCATGCATTTAAGGTTTAAATATGCACAAACAAGCGAATGTTTCCGTAATAGCGTGTGTTGTAAGACTTAAATAAGGAATTTAACGCATCTTATCCAATAGAGTTAATCTGATACAAGAATACAGTGCATTTTTGTAGAATAATAGAATGATTTTTAATACGAACATAACTGCGATCAAAATATACTGTTACATATTTTTGGTACGACATTGTATGAAAGGAAGCATATGGTTGCCAAATCAGCGCGTACGACACTTGCGAAATCAGAGTTGCTAACTCGGCAAGTTACCTTGAACGTTGACATTGTTGCGATAGAACATAAGTACCCATTTTTTTATTTACTTGTTTTTCTGTCCCGTTGACGTTATATTACTTAAATATGAGAAAAGTGTTTTTTTTTACTGAAATTAATGCACGCATTTGAATGTATCTTGGTTTAATTAATTAATTTTTATTTGAAGATGACATGCGTTGAATATATCGTTATTTAAAAGCTCTCATTTTTAGCTGTATATTTTTATTACTATCTGCATTCATTTTACTTATACGAATTACTGCAAATAAAAAATATACATATTTTAAAATTATTTTTTGTGAGTAATACTTCGAAAAATGAAAAAAAAAAAAACTATATTCTTTGCATTATAATTTTCAAGTAGCAATTGAGTTTTCGGCCAATAGTACAAAATAAATTTTCCTATTACTTATTATTATTTTATTGTGTAAAAAAAGAACACTACCCCTATAGAAAAGAAACTTCGAATAAACACACAACTAATAATAGCGAAATTCTAAATTGTTGTGACATTTATCAAATTACTCACATTTCCTTCGGTAGCACTTTGCATAACACCTCTGAAGTTTTTAGAGGAGATGGCAGTTTGCAATAGTTCTTTTTGTCCCCATGGTGACCATCATATTCAAATTCGTATCCGTCTTCATCGTACTCATCGTCGTAGTGCTTTTTTCCTGATTCATCATCCTCGATATAATCTTCATCGTATTCACTTATCATGTCAGGTCCTTCCCAATCTTCTTCATCCAATTTTTTTTTCTCCTCATCTATATCATCCTTCTCATCTGTATCTTGATCTTCATCATCATCGTCTTCATCCTCACCCTCATCTTCATCATCCTCACCCTCCTTGTCATCATCCTCACCCTCATCGTCATCATCCTCATCATTATCTTCATCCTCTTTCCCCTCCTCGTCTTCGTCTGATTCTTCTTCAAAAACAGAGTCATCTTCGTCTTCCTCACTATCTTCATCATCCTCTCTGTCGTCATCTTCACCTTCTTCTCTATCTTCATCATCATTTTCGTCGTCATCTTCACCTTCTTCTCTATCTTCATCATCATCTTCGTCTTCATCACTACCATCCTCCTCCTTTTCATCGTCTTCATCATATTTTTCATCATCATCTTCATCTTTTTCGTCATCATCTTCATCTTTTTCATCATCGTCTTCATCTTTTTCATCATCGTCTTCCTCTTTTTCATCATCGTCTTCATCTTTTTCATCATCGTCTTCATCTTTTTCATCATCGTCTTCATCTTTTTCATCATCGTCTTCATCTTTTTCATCCTCCTTTTCATCATCATCTTCACTTTTATCATCTTTGTCTTTCCGCTGATTTTGCGAATAAGTTATTTTGCTTTTCCCACCGTTGGGAACTTTGTTTTTATTGTCGTCATCTTTCTCTTCTCCGTTACCCTTTTCTTTTTTATTTTTGCTTTTATCTTTATTTTTCTTTTTTTTATCATCGTCTGCTTTCTGACCCTTATTTCCTTCTTTACCTTTGTTGCCCTTACCTTTACCCTTATTTTCTCCTTCATCCTCATTTTCTTTTTTATCTTCATCGTCTCCCTCGCCCTTCTCTTTTTTGTCTCCATCATCTTCCTTATCTTCATCTTTTTTGTCTTCCTCGTCTCCCTTACCCTTCTCTTTTTTATCTTCATCACCTTCCTTATCTTCCTCTTTTTTGTCATCATCATCTCCCTTATCGTCCTCTTTTTTGTCCCCATCGTCTCCCTTATCTTTCTCTTTTTTGTCTCCGTCATCTTCCTTATCTTCTTTTTTGTCATCGTCTCCCTTATCTTTCTTTTTTTTGTCTCCGTCGTCTTCCTTATCTTCTTTTTTGTCATCGTCTCCTTTATCATCCTCTTTTTTGTCTCCCCCGTCTTCATCTTTTTTATCTTTTCCCTCATCGTCTCCCTTGTCACCATCACCATCTTTTTCCTCTTCATCATCGTCTCGCTTTTGCCTTCGCTTAAAAAATAATTTATTACGCATTTTGTTGATCTTCGAATCGTCCTTTCTATCTTCACTTGCTTTGTTGGCTTCTTTTTCGAACTTCTTTCCAACTTTCCTGTCAAGGTCTGCGGTGTCATTTAACTTCTTATACTTTTGCTTACGTCGTATTTTCTTGACACTATTAACAATCTTATCAGATTTTGAGTTTTCCGTACCGGTGATGTTCGTATTATGTATGACACTAACATTCCTTTTTGCTGTGTCTCTCTTGGAATTATGTTTGATGCTTTTCAGAAAAACTACTTCGTGTTTTGCCTTAAAATCTTCATCATTAGGAACTTCGCTTAGTGATCGCTTTACCACATTTTTGCCAGGTTTCTTATACCGCCAATACTTTCCAGCTTCAGTAAAAGGGGTATATTCATCCTTTTTTCCAAGAAAAAGATCATTTTGTTCCTTAGCCATTCTTGTACCATTTCCTTTCCTTTTTCTTAACATCTCTTTCCTTATATCCTTCTTTGGCCCATTTAAGTATTTATAAATTCGATCTAAAGCACCGTATCGCCTAGTGTCATGCTTATCTTTTTCTTCGAGGTTTTCTTGTGCTGCATTGCCTAGGGTTCAAATTTGATATTAGTATAAAAAAACAAATGTTTTACATTATAAATATCACTTCTCATATTCAATTTTTCAAAATGAATTCAAAACGCCTCAGAGCAATTGAGATTATACTTATTCACTGACAAAAAATGAACATAAACTCAAAACATTTTAATCAATTTAAAAATATGTTTAAGGGGTCTCAAGGGTGTTAATTTCTTCTAGAGGGCCGAAAATATAAACAATATTCAAATATATATAACTCTTTGAAATTAAAATTAAATAATCCGAATCTTTTGGACATTATTTATAAAGGAATTGTGTGTGGGCTTTAGAAGAGTGTAAAATATTTAAAATATAATCAGAATTTTAAAAAAATATTAGCATATGAAAATAAGAAACATTTCTATAAGAAATATTAATTAAGTTTTACGTTGCGCTCGCTATTTTCTAAAGTAGTAGCTTTAATTACTTCCAATAAGTTGATTTATAAAGTTAAATGTATCCTTATTACACCGTAGCATTTTTAAATAAATAGATTAATAAATTATATTTTTTTTAAAATAAAAGATTACATTTTCAAATTTTTAAAAAAAAATTTCAATATTTTGAAATACAAAAGATATATTATTCTTAAATTAGTAGGGTTTATAGAGTATGATACATTTTATAATTCTATAAAATTTTATACATCAAAGGCTACTATTTTAGAAAATAGCGTGCGCAACACAAACATTACTTAATATTTATTATTAAATTATTTCTTATTTGCATTTGCTTATAAATTTTTAAATTATGATTATATTTCAAATATTTTGTACTTCTTTGAAACCATAATCCTTTGTAAATAAAGTGATAAAGATTCGAATCATTTAATTTAAATTTAAAAGAAGTATACTTGTTTGAAAATTGTTTATATCTTCACTCCCGAGACAAAATTAACACCCCTGAGGCCCCTTAAGAACTATTATTTTTCAATTACAACGCATACAAGCATTTAATCCTACTTTGTCCGAAACATTTAATAAAAATTATTATTTTAAATTTATTGTGTTTGTTATTAAGGAAAGCATTTCAAAAATCATATTATGAATAAACAAATCATTTCTTAAGTTCCCACAAAGATAATTTCATAGTCACATAAGCACTACTTAACAATCCAGAGTATTACTTCAAATATTTTGAAAACATAAAAAAAGGAATATCCAATTGTAACTGAAACTAGAAACCAATTTTATTTTATATTGTTGGCCATCCAAAATGCACCTCCGAGCAGGACAACAAATATCAGAGTCAAATTTATTAGAGAGATAATCACAGTACAAGTCAAAATTCAAAGCAATGCTTATTTTTTTCGACATTATGGGACTGTGTGCCTTCAATGGGTTCCTGAAGGTGAAATTATTGATCAACTCTTTATCTACAGGTTCTTGCTGAGCTCCGTGAAAGGATAAAAAAAAAACGACGTGAATCGTGGAGGAACAAGTCGTGGGTTCTCCACCAAGACAATTCCGCATTATTTTTCAAGAAGTTTCAAGTCAAATACAGCATATTAGTGTTAAAACATACACCTAAATCTGTAGATCTTGTGCCTTGTGACTTCCATCTATTTTCTAAGGTGGAACTCGAATTAAAAGGAACAACGCTGAAATTCGTTGACGTGGTGAAAGAGAAAGTTAACAAAAGATGATTCGCATGGAGCGTTTTAGAGATAGAGTAAAGGGTGTGTACGGATCTAATAACCGCACCTGGCAACAGATCGAACATACATGGGAGGATATGGCAATGGGTCAGACCATGTATGGGAGAATCTGGCAGCGGGTCCGGGATATATAGAGAGGAGCAGCCAATAGGAGTCTATGTTCACGCTACCACCGACCAATCAGAGAGCAGTCTCTAAGCTCTCACTCACGCCAAAAAAATTCAACTCTACTGCACCCAGATGAAGAACCATAGTCACGCCTCCCAGATCCCATCATTTCAGCCAATCGCCATGACCCTTGTGAGCAGAATGAGAAACTCCACTATCGCCATGCCCCACATCGAAGATGATCATGATGTGGGATTGAGGTCCGGATGCCCACACTATAACGCCCATTCAACGAGACAGACCAGACCGGACGAGGCGGAGAAGGCAGGGGAGAAGCTAGAAAGCTGGAGACTAGAAAAAAAACGTGGTCGGATGAGGAAAGACTGCTGGACGGTGGATTTTGTAATCTGTTGACATCTTCTTAATTTATTCGTTTTTGTGATGTGTCCCGTAGAAAGAGAAAAATAAATCGATGGGACAAAAACCGACTGTTATTGTTTTTTACCAATTCGAACACAGCACCGATAAGTAAAAGAGCCCACACAAGGTTAACAGGGTGTATATTTAATGAGATAATAGGTTAACATGTATGAAATCAAAATAAAATGTTTTACAGCCTCAGTCTCATTATTTGATTGCAACACCTTGTACAGCCTTGTGTGAGGTGGTGAGGATGATGAGATTAATACTGAGTGTTGCTGCTATGGATAGCAATAAACACTGCTATATGTCACGGAATTGAATGAAAGAGGCTTTAAATGTCCGTGAAATGATGTTGCTGAGATATGACAACCCACATGTTACCTCCACAGAATTCCAAAGTAGATCTGGTGTAGCATTAGGGGATGTATGTTGGGTCTTTCTTCTGCTACAGATAGATTCATAATTAATGTGACCAATTTAAAAAAAATACGGCTATTTATGGTAAATTTTAGTCACTTTATTACCAGTTTTATTTAAAAAAATGAATCGCTAAAATTACCAATTAAACTATTTTTCTTTGTGGGAGTAAATTATAGCCCCGAAATTAGGTCCTCAAATGCGAAATGAAATTTTTAAGTTTTCAAAGGATGATTGCTCAAGTTTTGTTATAAATAAAGCATTTAAAAATCAGAAAAGACATATTTTTAATGGATTATTATCTGAACTTCGAAAAGAAATCTTATTTCTTTTCGAGATCAAAAGCTTATGGGAAAAAATGCGTAAAAAAGAAGTCCTTAGTGAAAACGGAGCTAAAAATTCTTATCGCTGTAGAAAATCCTCTGCCTCAAAGAACTTAAGCACAGAAACTACAGGTATTGCAATCGACAATTTGTCGTCAGATGAAGAAAATTAGCTATAAAAAAGGGAATAAACCAGTTTGTAATGAAATGTCTGCAAAGACTGTAGGAAAACGAAGCAAAAGTTCTTGCCCTCTATATTTAATGATACGCAAAGGTAGATACAAAACATGGATAACTTCTGAAGAAGCACTGTTTCATCTGTGATCCACAACTGACAAAATGAAAATATAATATGTTTCACACGAAAAGGATCGCAAAAACGCAACGGTTTTGCAAAAGGCAGGTTGGATGTCAAGTGTTATGGTAAGACTGTGAATGTCTTCTCAAGGCTTAACAAAACCATTTTCGTAGAACCCAAGACTAAAATTGATGCTAAATACTATCAAAATTAAGTTTTGAAATACATGGTTAAAGAAAGTAGACGTCTTTACCATCCAGAAAGCTTAGTTTTTCTCCAAGATTCTGCACCAAGTCATACTGTAAATTCAACTATAAAATGGCTGAATGATAAAAATATAAATTTTCTGAAAAATGGTTACCCTCATTCCCTGGCTGTGTCTTTGCGATTTTTTTTGGGGGGGGGATGCTTTAAAAACAATTAAATAGACGTAAAATGAGAACACTTCAAGGGCTTCAAAAAGTAATCAAAGAGAAAGTTGGAGAAATACCCCCAAAATAGTCGAAAAAGCCCTTTTGGCTTAATTTAAATGTTTAAGAAAAGTGTAAAATGCTAAAGGAAACCACATTGAAAATTTCATGTAAATAACTCAATTCAATAAAAATTTATGGTGCTCTGAAATTGGTCACATTAATTTTTGAATCAATCTGTATACTCGACTAAATGTGTTCGAAAGCGTTACTTCGAGAGAACAAGCAGGCCAAGGCAGCTGAGCAATCCAGTGAGTGAAGAAAGCGCTATTTAAAAGCTTAAAGCTATTTTTATGTATCGAAATAGTATTTTTCGGCTACTATTTTTGTATGCGAAAGTACCTTGGTGAAGAATTTGAAACGCAGTTGAGAACATAATTGAATTTGACATTGAAATTATTAAGGCCCATTAACCTTCTAATACACTGCTGGCCACCGTAAATGCAACACCAAGAAAGACAAGAGATAGCATAACAAAATTTATTTTGTAGATAACACGTTGACCAATTATCAAATGAATAAATTTATAGACTTCTGGGAAGTGTGGTTCCTGCCAGAACCAGTAGCCAGAATAGCCGCTATTGTTGGAGATCACCGCTGCCACACGTCTCGGCATTGATTCAAAGAGATTTTGGATGTGTTCTTGGGGTACAGCAGACCAAGCAGCTTCCACACGTTGCCAAAGTTGATCTGGTGTGGCAGCTGGGGGTGTAATCTGGGTCAATCGTTGAGCAACCATGGACCACATGTTTTCTATCGGTGAAAGAGCCAGATAGTGAGCCGACCAGGGAAGCAATTCAATCTGGTGATTGACGAAGAACCTTTGGACAATGCGTGCCACGTGTGGTCGCGTATTATCCTGTTGAAATATGGCTGTGGCCAAGCCCTTAAGGTAAGGAAGAACAACTGGCTCCTACACCTCGGAGATGTAGCGTTGGCTGTTTAAAGTACCGGTAATGCGTACTAGAGGAGTGCGAGAGTGATATCCAATACCATCCCATACCATAATATCCGGTGCAGGACCAGTGTGGCGGTGCATAACGCAGCTGTTCAGCATCCTCTCTCCACAGTGTCTGCAGACTCGAATCCGACCATTGTGGTGTTGCAGACAGATGCATGACTCGTCAGTAAAGACAATTCATTCTATTCTGCCACCCACATCCTTCTTTCATCGCACCATTGGCGGCAGAGACGTCTGTGGTTCTGCGTCAAGGGTAGAACAAGCAATGGACGTCTTGCGGACAGACCACTCTGCTGTAAACGGCGTCGAATGGTACGCGCAGACACTAAATGATGCGTTACAAACTCAATGTGCTGTGTTATGGTTCGTGATGTGACTGAGCGATCCGTCACTGCCATGCGCACAATTTGCCTGTCCTCACGTGAAGTGGTGCACTGAGGTGGATGCGATCGACCACGTCGGTCCGTCGTACCCTCCTACATCCAACGGTCACATATCAGTTGTTTGGTTTCGTCCAACACGACTACCGATTTTCCTGAAAGATAATCCACAATCTCGGTAGGCCACTATCCTTCCTTTGTCGAACTCGGATACTTGATCAAAAGCTGATAGCTGTTTTCTACGAGACATAACTGATCGTTTTTTGAAAAAATCACAAGAAAAACACAATTGCCGAACTTGAAATCGTCGAAATCTCCAAGTCTTAAATAGCGCTTTGAGGTGGCGCCACAGGCGTGCGTGATGTGTGTCTGCGCTGAAATTCTAATCATTTGCATATCTCACCTCCGCTAATGCATGTTGTAAATTTCATGTTATTTGCGTACTTCCTTCAGGGTGTTGCATTTACGGTGGCCAGCAGTGTACATTAGCGCTCGTGTTAAATGAAATCAAGGCACACTCTGATGCGATTATGAAAGGATGATACCAAGAGGGATTGATATACTGACTGAAAAGACTGCATCAGCCATGAGGACCTCTAAACATAAAGACAAACATTTTGTACGCAAGAAGGACGAATCACAATGTGCAACATCTAGAATCTTAGCACAATAAGTAACGCCAATTATATATACAACTATCAGTCATTCATAAATTGGACTGCATCTGCAATAGAGGGGAATTCAATCAAGCCATACATTGCTCATATTAGCTTTGATTGTACATCACAAGTATATGTATCTGGCATGATGTATTGAACGCTGATTATGATAAAATGAATGACACAATATTGTTTTTCCAGATGAATCATAATTCTGCCTTCAGATATTCGGATCTGACGGAACCCGACGGAAGAATACAGAATTCTTGCATTATGCATTGCCATACTGGTTCTTTGCATGATATTATGGTTTGAGGTATCATTGGGCAAACACAAAACACTCTTATGGGGGTTGCACTCTAAAAACACTTTGATAAAAGCTCCAAGGCTTAATCTCTCTATGGTAAAAACTAAAAATCTGTTGGCCTATGAGGAAGGTGCTTAAACGCTCTAGCATCACTCTTGTGTACGCCACTGTTGTTGGATGTTACTCCAGTATGACTCCAATACGCATTGGTGGTACACTCAACAGATCGTTTCGTTTCTGATAGAAAAAAATTTGGAACCTTTACTTTCAAGGCTTGCCTTCAAACAAGTTTTTACTGGACACTGCGATACTGTACAAGATACAACATTTGACAAATATTCATTATCTATCAGATAACCGTGCTGTTTAATCTTTTTTGTATTTGCTTTCTTTCATGGTGTTGAGATTTAAGTGGCCTGCAGTGTATACTTTGGCTCTGTAATCTAGTACATATTGTACATCTCACATATTCAAATTTTTAAAGAAAAGAAAACAGAGTACTATATAAGATAAGTTTCGCAATAGCTTGGAGATAAAGATTCCTAAGGGACATTAACATACAACAATTGAGTTATATGTATGAAAGATTGAACTGAACTCAGTGGCGCAACAGTTCATGAGGGCCAAGGTCTGCTGTGCCTATCTCAGTTTACGTGACCTTAAGCGCTGGGGTGCATGTGCAGATGTTTCGGTCAGGTGGTCAATCTGATGCGAAAACCCCCAATGTTCAGTTTTCAAGCAAACTTGGTACTCATTTATCGACCCACTGAATAGATGGAAGGCTGAGTCGACCCTGCCCAGTCCGGGATTTGAACCCGGACCTGTGGTGTGGAAGCGGGATACACTACCACTCAGCCATTGAGCTTATATGAAAGACTACTGAAAACAATAATTTAAAAAAAGGTTTCTTTCTCAATAATTATGCTCAATTAAATACTTTATGTGTTTTTAATAACAATTTTACTCATAAAAAGGAACCTAAGAGGGAACTCCTACTTCTAGATTATTTAAACTAATTTTACTTATATTTAAATTATTTTATTTTGAAAAATAAGAAAAAAAAATCTCTTCTCAATACATTTATATTCAAACCCCACACGTAAAGAAAAATCTCACACACACACACACACACAAGAAATACTTACTTTTCGTAAGATTTAAATGAGTACCAGGATCCTTAGTTTTTAAGCTTATTTCGTCTGAAATTGAAAAAAAAAATACATATAAATTCATTCATATTTTCAACATATAAAATTTTAAAGTTGAAAAGTAATGGTATTTACTTTCTAAAGAATCGAGATTATTGTTAGGATCATAAGTGTTTGAATTTTCTTCACCTAAGGAGAAAGAAATGTTTTTAAGTAATCAGTTTTCTTTTATTGCAATATAGATTCCAAAACTGCGAAGTAAATTTACTTACTTCCTGGAAAGTGTAAATCGATATTACTCTCGGCACCATCTGAATTTTCACCAACTAAAGTAATGAAAAATGCAAAATTAAAACTGAAAAAATATTTCTAAATGAGTTAAGGTATCCGACTACCCTAAAATTGTGATTTTTGCCAAAAAGTGAAAATATTTTTAATAATTTTATTTTATAGACCGTCTTTTTAGCTTTATAAAAATACCAAGTTTATTATTTTCCGTACATTAGAACAAAAACTACAAGTGTTTTAGTAAAAGTAGATTCCATTACTTTAAGCAAGATGTCATACTTTAAAAAGCGTTTTACTCGAAATTTGCTTTTAACTGAAATTTTTGTGAGTATATTCTTTACAACAGTAGAAGTGTTTTAACCTTCAGATTAATCATTCACTGTTTTATTGCAAAATTTACAGTTCTTAATGTGAATATAATCCCTGTTTTTTAAACAATTTCATATAATAACTAATATAAAGTGCTCTAGTTTTTGTAAAAATTAAAATATCTCTGATCCTGAAAGTCATTTCAAAAATGAATAACATAGCAACACATTAGAATTGAAAAATGGAAAACTTGTTCTTAAACTTTTGGTACAGAATGGGCCCTGTTCATGTTACTTTTTGTAAATTTTTACCCATTTTAGTAATAATTTCCCTTTGTCTTCTTAATTTTAGCATATTTTTCTTAAAATGTTCTAAACAAATATAAAAACAACAAAAAAAAAATCCCTATATTTCCATTTTTTTTAAAAGTTGTCGCAAGTAGTCGGATACCTTAATTTTTTTAAATTTTTGCCAGCAAAAACCTACTTCTGTATATCCGTAGCTTGAAAGGTGTTTCACTGTGAGATTTGGCCTTTGAGACGACTGAAATAGAGTAATGTTAAATGCAATTCATAAATAATATTATTTGTCAATTATATACAAAAAATGAATGCATAATAAAGAAAAAATTATTACTATAATAAAAATTAAAATTATTGAAAATAATTATTTATTTATTTTTACCCCTTTTTGTGCTGTCCAGTTGTTATTGGTGAGTAATCATTCATTAGACTGGATTTTTTTGTTAATTTAGTAATTACGCAAGTACAGGGTGAGCAAAAATGACAGACCCGATTTTAAACAATCATACTATCGAAACTACTGCACATATTACAATAAGGGATACATGAATGGAAAGAGAAATATACCAAGTTTTTTTTCTGTTATAAATGCTCAATGTGTTGCCCTCTTGTTACATGGTATACGTTCAAGCTGTACGTTCCCTACATTTTGTAGCGCATTCTATCAATGGTTCGTAACACGGCACTTTGTGTTTTGTCAATTTCTATGTGTTTTGTCAATTTCAAATGATACAGCTTGAAATTTAATTTTTTTAACAACCTTTTATAAGCGTCCCTTCTAAGCAACGGAATCTTTGAACTCAATTTTTACCCACTTTTAAAGGTCAAATTAATTCGAAATTTTGCTCACTTGTCCAGGACCGATGACAATATAATAATTTAATAATTTTTCCCATTGTCCTGATCGGAATCATCAGGATTAATGATTTCCCATTTTCAGATCCCATCCCGCATCTGGCAACTAATTTCAGATCCCATTTCCAGATTTGATGACTAAAGGATTGAGTTACAGCTTTGTTCGATTAACTATAAAAGGGCGTTTAATTCTTTTTTTTTTTGGAGGAGAGTTGGGCAAAAGTTCGACAAGTATAGTCAGTGGCAGACTTGACCAAACTATAGTCTATCTTGTGACCATTCAATCCAATATAAGAAGGGATCCATTCAAAGTATATAGAGTGTTTAGAAGAAAGTCGAACAATAATATCCAGAAAGTTTAGACTTGTCATATCCCCAACAGTTGTCCAACGAGAAAGGTGCAGTATAGAAGCATGACTGTCAGATAAAATCCAAAGGTCCCTGAAGATAAGGTCAGAAGCAGTGTCAATACATTGCAATCATTTTTATCGCAATAAGCTCAGACCTAAGAACAGCAGTTAATAGGAGCTTCTGGAAGCGGCTTGTACATTAAGACACCTGATGGTACTTTGACATTTTTTTTAACATTTATAAACCCCGTGCACCACGCAATGTATAACACGGGGGGGGCATACAACACAGACAGAAGAGAAAGGATTACAACACAAACATCCATGCCTTCTCCGGGATTCGAACCCAGTCCCTGCGCACCGCAGTCAGCTTCACTGACCACTATACCGGATGGGTGGCGGTACTTTGACATTAAGGATAGAAGAGTACGATATAAGCAGGGGCGTAACTACAGCTGTATTAGCCATATCAATGAAACGGGTCCTCAAGTACCGGGGTCCCAACATATGTGTACAAAACATCATGAAATTTTAAAGATGTCCAAAAAGGGGCCCCCAAACAAGTTTTGATACAGGCCTGTTTTGGATTAGCTATGCCAGTATAGTTATAAGTGTTATATCACGAAGACATGGTTTTAATACACGGAATTTGACAAAGATGGAACAGATGCGCGAGATGAAGAAGAATTTTCGGTGGGATTGAACTGCCTCGTACATTCCCGGCTTCGCACCTAGTGATTTTCATCTCTTCGGACCTTTAAAGAAACACTTGGATGGTCAGCTTTTCAGAACCAACGCTTAGGTTCAGCAAGCCGTCTTGGCGTAGCTGCACAGCCTTGATGCTGGTTTCGATGGTTTAGTGTACCGATGGAACACAAAGGCTTCACAATCAGAATGGGGACTATATAGAGAAGTAATATGTGCCCGTGCCTTTCTACATTATATATATATTTCCAGAATAAACGATTACTCTGATGGGGCTTGTTACCTTACTTTTTGAAACCTTACGCATATTAGAATTTTACTTCTTGTAGTTATCTGTGATAATACGTTAAATTTTAATTTGTTCAGCTTTTATTAATCAACGTATTTCCTTTTTTCCTTCTAAATGTACATTTTCCTGCATACATTTCAAAATGTTTGTACAAACATTTTTAAACAATTAACTAACGTTAATTTATTTATATTCCTAATATTATTGAATGAATAAGATATATATTTTAAAGAATATAATTGATGCAATATATCCCTTACGTACATTGTTTAAATTAATTTGAATACTTTAATAGCTAAATAATGCTAATTGTACAAGAAATTAAGTGGAGTAGTTCAAAAATTAAATTACCTTTCATGCAGACTTGTTCCGAGCTTTTATTGAAGCAGTACTTTTTGACGATTTGGTCAGGACTTGTATAATAGCTGCAACAAAAAGATTTATCCCTTTTGTTTATATTTATTCACTATAGAAAAGCAAAAAATTTTCATCATTGGAAATAATAGTTTATATTATTTATTTAACGTAATTAAGTAATCTTTTAAACGCTAATAAATCCAGATATTTTGGGTATATAGTTTTAATAACACCACAAAAATGGAATTCATAATTTTTACGTTTTTTCTCTATTTATTTTATAAGAAATTTGTTGTTCACAATAATTGTAAATAAAGCAGTGACAACATAGATAAAAAATATTCTTTTAACTTACAAGCAAAACTTCATTGTATTCCTTCAGTAATTACCAGAACAGTTAATACTTTTGCCAAATATTAAGGTGCCATAGGATACTGTTAGAAAGCTGTTGGTTGTTAATTAAAACGATGGAACGTGCTATTCGTAGCACAGATGCCACGTCAGGAAATCAAATGCCTAGGAGTGGTTCTTTCAACTTTGGAAATAGAGTGAAGTAGAAGGGAATCGTGTCGGGTGAGCACGGAAAAGTTCTAAAACCTCTCATTACCACCATCGCTATATATTGGTTATATTGTAAGTGGCATGATAATGAAAGTTATAATGTAAAGTAACATGATAGCGAGTATAGTTATATAAAGCGACATGTAGATTGTCCAGCCAATAAACATGGATGTTTGCGTCACATATCCGAAATCAGAGGTTTCTGTAGAAATCGGCAATAGTAGTCTGCGTTGACAGAATGCGGGAGAATAACCCTCACAGTCGAATGTCATAATCTTCACCCGATTGGGTTTCTATCGAACTTTTTGTGGACGTGATGAACCTAGATGGTTCAATTCATTCGACTGACACTTTAATTCAGAATCGTAGGTTCTCTCAGGATCTCTTCCATTTTCACACTATCTTAGAACGTAAAAACTGTTATAAGTGTCAAAAAAGGAAATTCGGTTGGCGAAAGATCCGGAGAATAAGCCGAGTGCAGCAAAATAGAATATTTTAATTCGTTTAATTTCGTAATTTTTTTGCACGGCAGTGTCATGGAAAAGTACAAGGTGTTGCCGAATTCAATCGATAAATTCAGAGGGGTGATAGCAGGAAGCATGAGGACGGCAAATCACCACGGAATGCGGGGTCGCACACCACGTTTAGTCGGCGAAATCGTGATAATAACAACCATTGGGAGGACAGTGAACCAGACGAGGAGAAAAGCCAAATGAATGTTGGGATTTGTAGGGCCGTGGTGGGAGAGTTGAAAAAACTAACACGTATACAAATTCCATACTTTTCCCGGAGTTGCTGCAGAGAATACCGACAAATGCGCACCAGAACATGTGGTTGATGCATAATGATGCATCAACACATTTTTCGATTGCGGTGCGTGACTACCTCTATGCTACATGTCCCGGGAGATGGAATGGATTCGGCGAACCTGTTACTTGACCTCCACGCTTCCTGGACCTCCATACCTAGGATTTCTTCTTCTGGAGCCACATGAAATCGCTTGCGTATGAGAAGCAGGTGGATACAATGGAGGATTTCATGACACGGATAAACGTAGCTTCAGCTGACATTGCTAGCCCATCGGGTTTGTTTGAAGGCATCCCACAATTCTTCGTCCTTCGGTGTCGACTGTGCTATCACCTACGTGGCCGCAACTTTCAACAATTCCTCCTACAATCACTTGTCATTGCATTTCTGACGACGAATTGTGATGCGTTGTTCGTATTGTAAACATGTTTTGTATTTTTTAAATATATATCTTACATTTTTATAGCCCCTTTTCAATCTTTTCTACATCACTTCCTTCATAATAGTTTTTGCGAATTACTCCGACTAAATGGGGTTTGAGACCTCATGTTCTATGGTGGTTTGTCATCCCCATGCTGCCTACTATCATCCCTCTGAATTGTTGAAATATGACTTTATACAACCATCAACAAGGTTATGCCAAAAACAAAAGCAGTGAGCAAATAAAGCAGAGAGACAAACGGTCACACGTAAAGAAAATCCACCGTTCCATACGCACCAACCTAATATAGTGGGTGATTCATAAAGAAGTATACAGTTTCAATGCACAATGAAAGAAGAACAATTTATGATATTATATGTTACTTGTAACAGATTGTATGGGATTATTTAAAGTTTTGTTAGAGACAGTTATAGATTGTTCTGTGTGTGAACCCTTAGTCACCCGGCACACATTGAACCAGTAATCAATTTCCGCCTAAGGTGCGTGTTGAGATATCTGAATCAAGTCCATTGATAGCGGTTGTGAAACGCTTTTTCAGTTCCACTAGATCAACAAGAAGAGGAAGGATGAATACGTTGCCTTTTACGTAGCCCCGCTGGAAGAGTTCACAAAGTGTTAATTCAGGAACTTCTGGGTGGCCGTTGGGTAAATGGCATGTTAAAGTCCTCTACTCTTCCAATCCACTGCAAACACCACTATTTTGAGTGACTAGTCACATGACACACATACAGTGGCACACACAGGAATTTTTCAATGGGGAGGGGGGTCCAGGGTTGAAAATCCACCATTCTCGATTCATGCTCCAATATGCCATCCCCCAACATATTCTTCTGGGGTTTTTTTGGGAACAAAATACAATACAAATTAATTCTTGGAAAAAAATAATCATTAATTAAAAAAATTAATTATTTTTCAAATACTTAATTGAATTTTATGTACTATATACATAGGATTACAATCAATCGGGAAAAAAATCAAGGGCTTTGGGGGGCAGAGCCTCCCCTCCCTTTGAGTGCGCCACTGCACGTATAGTATTGTCTACATGATGTAGCACACCCAAAAAATTTTCAAAGGGGGTTCCATGTTCGAAAGTCCCTCAATTCGTATCATACCTCAAGACAACACCAATTGATTCTTCTGATTTTGTCGATTTTGTTAACAAAAAACAGTAAAAATAAATTCTTGAATTAATAATTAGCATTAATTAATAAAATAAATTATTAACTACAAGTACTTAATTAAATTTTACGTTATATATATATATAGGATTATCTTCAATTGAACAAACTCAAGGGCTTTGGGGATGTCCGGATTCCTAGGACTCCTAGGTCCCTTCCTAGGTCCCTTGTGTTTGCTACTGCCTACATCCCTTGCGTCAGTCAGGGGCGAGACACAAATATCAAGAGTATATCAACCTTACGGTTCACTGAGGTAGTGCTTTGATTGCTACAGTTTTGCAGCATCTGGAAAGTGTATACTTCTTATGAATCACCCTGTATTTATCTATTTACACTTTTAAATTCTTTTCTGTTTTTTACTCATGAATTAAATAAATATCCAGAAAAAAAATTGATAGCAAATAAACAATGAAACAAGAAACTTTCTTACAAGTCTTTAGATAGTGTAGGGATATTTGTCAAATTGTGATCCTTTGATGATCCCACATCGCTCGTTTCTAGAACGTTTCTCATCCAATCGGCTACAAATAAGTCGATCTCAGAAGTAGCATTGTCCTTCCAACGGGATATAGCTTTGTGGTTCTCATTTCCAGTCCCAAATGTTATTCCATTCGGGGTTTTATTCAAAGAAACATGGATGGCAGGAACAGCAGCTGTGGAAAATAATAATTCACCAATGTATAAAAATATGAAAAGATGGAACACAGATGAAAATAATAATGTATAAAATTAATCAATAAATCGTTTATAGAAGCTGTTGAAATTCCATTCTATAAGACGATACATCTTTATTACCTTCACAAGCAGCTCATGTTCGAAATATATATTACCGGTCGTGCCCTAAGCTCTGATACAAATATTAGCAAGTTAAATAAAAAAACTTTGTAATGAAATTTGAAACTAAATGTTTTAAAGTTTGAATTTCAGTTTGAATTTAAATTTATGCACCTTCAGAGAAATTGATTATCTTTTGAATTAATTTTCATTGGCCACACATTCATATATCCTATCAAAGCAAGCACTACCTACATGGGAAATTTTCTCGTTACTTTCTTTAGAGTTTAAGACTGTTCTCATTGGGATGCAGGTATTTGGCGCACCTTTGCCTCCAATACTGAGAACAACTTTTAGTAAAGTGGATTGAAGTCCAGATGGCTGGAAGGTCAATCTTTGTGTTCTTTGAAATCCAGCACATTCTCTTTCAAACACCCCTAGGTCGTCTTCACTTTATGAGTAGATGCGGAGACCTGAAAAGTCTGAAGTGGCGCTTTTATCCTGTAGGACAGAACCCGGGACCTTTGGATCCGAAGCCGAGTAACTTAACCACTACACCAAAATGATCGCCATGGTGCGGATGTTGTTACTGGCTTATATATAGATGATATCGCTACACATTCCTCTACCAGAGAGTTGGTTAGGCGAACGAACGATATAGTTGTTAATGGGAGTGGTAAGTTTCTTGTGTGAGTTGCGTCATGTTTATCTGACGATTTTTTTTCTTGGTAGCTCTCTTGCGTCATGTTTATCTGATGATTTTTTTCTTTGGTTGCTCTCTTTTTTTGCGGGTAGATGGCGCCACGACAGATCAGTTTAGGTTTCGCTTTTCTTAGTTAAGCTAGGGTCACCAAATGAAGTGACGCGCTTATCCTGTAGGACAGAACCCGGGATCTTTGGATCCGAAGCCGAGTAACTTAACCACTACACCAAAATGATCACCATGGTGCGAAGGTTGTTACTGGCTTATATATAGATGATATCGCTACAAGTCCAATCGTTTTCATTGAATAGGTTTACGTTCAGGGGCTTCATTATTGGTTCTAAAAGTGTCTTCATAACCTATACCGAGATTTTCACTTCTTTTTTGCAAAAATAATCTCTGAGACGCAGAAGTGTAACTACCTCCGTATCAGCCTTATCAATGATACTGGGTCCCGAATCCTTAGGGGCCCAAAGTGTGTAAGCAAAAGATCGTTAAATGTTAAGGAGCCTTAAAAGAGGGCTCCCTAGAGATTTAGATATAGGACCTACTCGGGACTAGCTACGCCAGAGCTAAAACATCTTCATACTTGACACCAGGCGAAAACCATTTCGGAAGCAGGTTGATGAGCCCTCTGTGTGCTTTTTCTCTTCTCTTTAGCTTCTTGGGCGTTCCTTGTGTATATACGGTCATTCTGGCTGTTGAAAGATTCTTTAACGATATAAATGTTCTCGTCTGTAAGCAAAATTCGTCTGTGACCATTGTGAGTGTGCCGATACAACAGGGCTTTTGCCTTAAGGTACCTTTGGCATTTTAATCCCTTTGTAAGAGAACAACCAGTTATTCTGCAATAACTTCTTAGTGTAAGCTCTTTGTTTACTATGTGACACCTTCTTTTTGACACGTTTATCTGTTTCCTTCCTTCCTCAGTGGCTCGACAGTCCAGGGTGGGCCAGGGCCTTCTCAAGAAGCCTTTTCCAGGCTAGCCTTCTTCCTGCTAGTGTTCTTCAATTTTTAGTTCTCAAAACAAGTAAATCTTTTCCCATGCCATCAATCCATCTAAGATTTGACCTACCCTTTCTTTGTGTGCCAATTGGTTGGGCATTGAAGACTTTTTTAGTCGTGCGGTCTTCCTCCATTCTGACAGCGTGACCTGCACCTTTAATTCGTTGTATTTTGATGAAGTTAACGATGTCAGATAATTTATATGATCGATAGAGCTCGAAATTTGGGTCTTCTTCGCCAGGTTCCATTTTCCTGAAGTCCTCCAAAAATAAATCTTAAGATCTTCCTTTCGTAGATACTTATCATGTTCTCATCTTTTCGAGACACGAACCAAGTTTCACATGCATAAGTTAATACTGATATGAAAAGACTTTTATACAATAGAACCTTTGTTTTTCTTTTGATTAAATTCGATCTCATATATTTTCGTATTCCATTAAAACATCTATTAGCCATAGTAATTCTCTTTTGGATTTCAGTAGTACCAATCATTTCTATTGTTAATTTCTGAACCTAATTAAGTGAAACTGTCAGCAACTTCAAAATTATACTCTTCAATTTTAAAGTGGGACTTGTTAAAACAAAATTTAGTGCAAGGTATGTACTTGGTCTTATTCTCATTGGTTTTCAGTCCCATTCTGAGGGCCCCTTTCTCTAAAGATAAGAAGGCTTGTCTTAGTGCGGTGGGCGTTTGGACAATGATATCAATGCCATCAGCAAAAACCAACCACTGTATTGATTTATTAAAGATATTTCCTCTGGTAGTGACACTGGAATCTCTTACAATTTTTTCTAATGCTAGATTAAAGAGAAGACACGCTAATGCATCTCCCTGTCGAACGCCATTTTTTATTTTCAAAAGTCCGAAAGATCATTCTGCACCTTGACCATGACCTTTGTTTCACTTAATGTCAGGCTTATTAGCCTTAATAACTTATCAGGGATTTTAAACACTTTCATGGCTGCAATGAAAGCCTTTCTGTTGACGCTATTATATAAGGGTTTTAAAATCAACAAAGGGTGATCGTTCATCTGTTTAGCAAGAAGAATTTCCTTTTCTGCGAAGATTTTGACAAGCTCTCTCACGCTGACTGCTTCGACCTGAGTTGGTGTTCTTACAGAGCACGGACGAGTGCTTCTAGTACAGTCTGCAATTCTGTTGGTCCCAGAAAAATCTTTTAATTGCTATATAAATGAATAAACTTTTGACATCTAAATGTTTAAGAGCCTTTAAATTCTCCAACGCTGGCCTGTCTTTTTCCTTTTTTTTTTCTGCTGCAACGTAATATCTGCTGCACGCATCTGTTCAAAGTTCTAAAGCCTGTCTGATTTAGAACAACATGGGTGAAAGATTAAAATTTAAAAAAAAAATATTTCAGACAATCTCTAACAATGAAATTTAAAATAATCTGCTGCGTTTGAGTCAAGTAAACGATCACAAATTTTTGTATCAGAACAAATCTGCACAGCTAGATATAGTTAAAATAAACAAATTGCCACAGATTGAAACTAATATATCAATTCAAATTAATTGTAGATTTATTTTAAGTCTATTTTTTTTTATTCTTAGTTCAATACCGTTTTCTAAAGATCGGGAATTGTTATGCAAAAAATAATTTCAATATAGCCTAATTTTTCATTCGAATTACTCATTTGAATCAACTACCGATCAAACTCTTGCTAATTGTTACTAAATATTAATTTTTTTTTTTTTTTTTTTGCATCTGATCCTTTTATATTTGGCAAGACATTAACTTGAGAATTATCTTACTTTATTTCAATCTCTAATTGTTTTTTTTAACATTTTCTAAAATGTTTTTTTTTTTCTCTCGAAAACATGGCGTGCACCGATGTATATATAATGCACACCGACACTTCAAACTGCATTTTTTAATTTTTAGGTATGTTCGCCGTATAAAGAGCACATCTTTTTATACGAATAAACCGGAAATGTACGTATGCAATGCTCTTACGTTGATATTATATTAGGCTAGAAAAATAGAATACTTCTAGAATTATAACTTGTTAAGTTCGTAACATATGTCATTTCTTTTAAATAAACAGTTTTTCGATCTATGTAGAAAAGACTAATTTTTATTATGCTCATTTCTTTTTATTTTTCAAAGTTATCATGTTTATACCCAGCGTATAACGCGCTCCTATAAATTTCGATCTTATATTTTGTCTTAAAAAGTGCGCGTTATACGCCGGATTTTTACGGTAACAATTCTTAACAATGAAAGAATACATTAAAAAAATTAATAGAGGTTGTCTATTAAACATATAAGAGTACTCTTTTATATTTCCAAATGTTGGCTTCGTTAATTTTTCTGCTCAGTTTTTCGTTGTTTATAATAATTAATTTTCAAAAGTAAATTTTTTTTATACTTCTCAATTGCTTATACCAAAATATTTTACTTCGTGTTTTTTTATACTTCGCCTTTACATTTTTATTCCCCTTAATTTCTTTAATCAAATCACAAATACTGTCGAAAAACAACTCATTGTTATATGTAGTTATACACAAAAATATTTCGATATGAAGTACTTGATAAAAGAACAAATTTCTAGAAGCTTTATTTTTAGTTTGTTAATGATCATCGGTTCATCGGATCTCTCTCCGTATTTTCAATATCTCTCATCACGCAAAAAGCACATTTTAGGAGGTTATCAGTCCACGTTTTGTTATGATTTTAGACTTTGTATTCGCTTACGACCCAATGTTTTTTTAAGCCAACTGAGTGTTATCATAATAACGCCACGAATGTTCTGGTCTGTTGTGACTATTTACGAGAAATGTCAGTTAGCATTTCAGAAATTTGCGAACTTTGTTTAATTTATATTTATATGAAAAAGTAAAACTATTCGTGCTGTAACAATTAGCAGTGAAATATTTGTGTGAAATGTAAAAATAAAATATATATTTCCGGCAAATATTTTATTTAAAGGAAATAATAATTTTAAGAAAGAGTTCTTTCAAAAGAAAAAAAAATCGTTTGTGAAAGAATTTTTAATTTATTTGCAATTAGTAGTATAATCTTTTGGAATTATTTTTCTCTAGAATTATTTCCACATATCACATGTAATTAAAATTTTTAAAAAATCTGCCTTTTCTTTTCAAAATAAGTGTCAATTTGGTAGATGATAAAAATAATGCAATAGGTTACTTTTTTTGTGTGTGAATACATTTATATCATATATTATAAAATAAATATAAAAAAAAAATTATATGAAAAATCTAATCCCCCCCCCCCCCATTCTTTTTTATTTTTACAAATTTAAAAGCTTAAAATTTTTCTCTGTATCAAAATTCATTTGCATCGAATAATTTTTTTTTAACAATGCAATTTATATTAACTTAAAATTGCACAAAAATTTTTAAGTGACTACGTTCATAGCCATAGTTTTGAAAAACAATATAAAGGAATTTTATTTATATATATTTAGTGTCAGTTGAATTAGAATATGCATATAAAATTGTTTTAAGAATATTATTAGGAGAAAAAAATATTTAAATGCAATTTTTGAGGGAAAAAAAAGGAAGAAAAAACGACACATTTTCAAAGCATTCTGCTTTTGAATGGAATGCTTCTATAATAATAATAATTTGCTTATCTATACTGATAGGACTTCTGTACAGAGTCTTAACTGGAATATTTGAAAAATTCATAGCATTTTCAGAGAATTATGATCAATTAAAAAATAACCGATGTGTTTCTTTTGCTAAAATTTCTCTTCTCTGATACACATTAAAATATGTGTATGAATATAAATCCATCCCCTAAATTATATACTTCAAAAATCCTATTTCAGGCTCTGTACAAAAGTCTTAACTACAATATAGAGAAAATGTTATTATTACGGAAGCATTTATCATAAAAGTAGAATGTTTTAAAAATATATAATTCTTTCTTTTTTTTGGGCCAAAAAATTGCGCTTAAGTAATTTTTGTTGTACTAATATTCTGAAGACAATTTTATACGCGTATTCTAATTCAAGTGACATTAAATATCTCAACAACTAAAAAAAATCTTTTATTTATATACTTTTGTAAAATCATGGTTCCGAAGGCTGTCACAGTCATCCTTAATAAAGAAAACATAAAAACGAAAAAATTTAACTAAAGAAAGAAAATTCTTGCATTTTTCTTTTCAAGTGAGATTTTATTAAAATTTCTTTCAGGATCATTTTAAAATTTTAACTAAAATCCGTAATATTAGTCTGTTGGATTTTCGACCTTGCCCGTCTGGGAGAAAGTCTTGTGGCCTTGTAGACATTGATGTCTTCGAAACGTCAAGAACTGTCTCTGTCAGATACGGAGAACAGTGCGTCGATTCTGTCTTATTTCTGATGCTCAAGGTTCTCCTCTTATTGAGAGCAAATAAAGGGAGGACCTTGCTCACACACACACACACACACACAAATTTCAAAATAGAATACTCTTTTTACGCTTACACATAACTGCTCATTCGAGCCAAATTAAATAATATTTTCCAAACACGTCAAATTCCATTTTATTTGCATATCAAGGGCTTACTGATACTAAATAAATCTTAACCCAACAAACTATAGACTCTACACGTTGTCAAACACGTTTCTTTCCACATTCAACACAAGTGCTATTTGTACTTCAATTCCAGTAAATCTTATCGACTTTCTGATTACTGCTTGCTAATCAAAGCTATGATAGGTTCTACTTTACTGTGTGTGTGTGTTTAATACGCAACAGATTTCATTGTGGCAAGTGTTTTGACGCTTCATAAGCACGACTTTTATTTTTAATCTGTCGTATGATTAGCCGTTTTATTTCTTTATGTGTTGTGGTTTCGTACAGATAAAAAAAGCAAGAAATTCAAAAAATACTTCATGAAACAATATCATGGGATATATATCTTATCGTTCTTTTTACCGTCAAACATTGATGCAAAATTGTGAAATCTTTTCATAGAGACAAATAAAGCAAGAAAAATAACTTTAAGACTTTTTGTGGGCCTGGGAGCCTATGCAAAAGTAAGCCCCACATCTAACCATTTTTAATTAGATAGTATACATAGCATACGTTGTTAAATACTTAAACAAATGGTAACCCATCATAAATAAATATGCCTAATGCATAGTCTCACAAACCAACTGGACCGTCCATTGCAAAGGATCTTAATCTTATTCTCCGTTTGGGCCCATCTGACAAAAAAGGAAATTGCTGGCGGGCGCAATTAAAAAAAGTATAATGATTCTTAATATTTCTTTATTTTATTACAATTATGAGGATACTGACCTGATACTGGTTGTCAGGTAACATCTTCCGTTCTTTGAAACTTCTGCCACAGACTTGAGATGACAGACTGGTCCACATTCAGAATTCGAGACACTTCGGGTTATGATTGTGAGGATTCCAGCATTCCAACGATTCTTCCTTTCGTAAACATGTCCAATTGGCGTCTTTGTGCCATCATTCACCTTGTTTGATGGTTAACAACGTTCCTTCGCACAGAAGTTGCACGAAACTTGTCTGAACTGCTTATATTGCGTGAATCGGTTTCTCAGCGTTCCGACATGCGCCGGTGTTTCGCGCAGGACGTAGTCGACTGAAAAGTTTTGCATAACCCAATGTTTCTTCTTCACCCAATTAATATCCGCAAGAAATTTGGAATAATTTTACGAATATTTACTCCATGTTTTTCGCATTTTACAACTTATGCTTAACTTTTGGACACCAGTGTAAATAGATATGAATGAATGCAAATATAAATAAAAATTATTACAGAAAAGGATAGCAGTAGCAAGTTTCTGCTATGGGAACTATGGGTGAAATAACTTGCAATAGATAAACAAAAAGAAAAAATTAATGATGATAAACTGATTCACTAAATGCTATCATAAATAAAAAATATTAGGAAGCCTTCAACGGAAAAAAAATTAATTAGTATTATATGAGGTATGGGTGCAATGCTATCTAACATCTCTGTAATGCATCTAATATAGAATATTACATGTTATTCAATGCTAAAAAAATTTAATTAATATGAGCTAAAATCAAAATCTACCTAAAACAGATCAAATAGGTCCCCGTTGAAATAGTCCTGAACCAACAACAGTACTGAATGAAACAAATAATAAACCACGTTGCTAAAAAAGTAATTATTGGAACAATACTTTTTTTGCAATATTTCTATTAAAAATTAAAACTTTATTGCAAAGAGCAAAAGAGCGAGTACATACAACGATAAAAACTATAGTGATAATTGAAATATATATATCATATATAGACAGTATGATAACATAAAATATGCATATGATCTCCAAGAGACTATGTGAGGAACAGATTACCAGAAGCAATATTAAACCATGATGACATGAGACGTAAAATCACTTTAACACTGAATTTTAGAAAATCCAGAAGGAAATATGAGGAAATCTTTTCAAGGTGCATCTTTTTCCTGCGCAAAACATTTTTTCGATCACAAATGATACAGTTTTCTGGTTTGCAAGATTGTCAGAAGCAAAGTTATGTCATGACGAAAAATCTGGTCAACATAGAATTCAAAAGAAAATATATTGTTTCAAGGTGCACCTCAACATAGTTTCAGCAAATAGCTTTTTTTAAAAAAAAAATTTTGATTTTTTTTTCCATTTAAAACAAAGATGAGTTCTTATCGGTCATAGGGACCATAAGGCAAAAAAGAGTAACATACAAAAAATATGGTATATATTCTGGTTTCTCATAAATGGGAAGCACTATCTTCACGATATTACCAACGTGTTAATAGCAATTAGTTTGAATTTAGTGTCATTTTCTTTCTATTATACTTAAAGCAATATTTTCTACATTGAAGAAAACACTGAGTATGTCAATAAAGGAAGAATTATTATTAGGGAGGATGAATATTTATTTTCAATGACACAAAATAGCATAGATATGGTAAAACATGTAGCATTTATACTTAAAAAAAGTATACAATGCATGTGTATATATACAATCATACAATCAGCATGAAGAGCAGATTGCCAGAAGGAAAATTACTTTGAGGAGCATTTAATCGCATCCATAGTTTTTCTAGCAGATCTTTTGTTTTTTGTGACTAAATGGACATGACAAAAAAAATTCTGGAAAGAAGTGAAGGTATAGTTTTATTGATTGGAAAAAAAAACCTTTGATATTTGTGTCATGAATTAGTAATCATGATCTAAGATTCTGTTTACAAAAAGCCTCACAAATTATTGTTCGGCTGAAAAACAGACTTTTGAATCTTTGTATCACATAATTACTGTACCTACAATGATCAGAAAGAAAGAGATAGTTCAGAAAATATAAAATTGTGACACTGAAATAGGAATTATAATATTAATTTAAATTAAAAGGTTATCTAAAACAGAGAAAGTGAGCCTTACTTTTGATAAAATTGCCATAAACAGTTTTGATTAACAACAACAAAAAACAAATAACAGAAAATCTTAAATCTCTAAAATTGAAAAAGAAAAGAAACAAACAAATATAAAAGTAACCTTGCATATAGTATAGAAATTATAATATTAATTCAAACCAAAAAGCTACTTCAAATAGATAGATTAAGGCTTGATTTTGATGAAACTACCACAAGCAGCTCAGAACAAAAAAAAGCATAAGCATGTCCAAAAATCTTATACGTAAATAGAAATTCTAATTTAAAATCACAATATTGACAATCTGTTAATCTCAGTTTGAATTGAGTGCTATTTTCTTTTATTACATGTTTCTACTTTTTTGTTAAAATGGAAAAACATGGAATCTGCCAATAAAGGAAAAAAAAGTATGTACTGGCGTCATTGCAGCAAAATTTGCACCATGATATCAAAATAACAGATTCTTATATGTCTTATATGGAAAAAAAATCAAATTTTGGTGAAAAAAAGCGCCACTTTGGCTGCGGTGATTCTAATACGTAAGTATCATAGGGAAAGAAATGCCCTTTTTCTTTTTCAATGGAAGGAAATGTAGGTACTTATATTTTATCACACCAATGCCAAAGTTCAAAATAACTCGCCAAGTTGGCAACGTTGATTTCACATGTGTCGTACGTGCTAAATTGGCAACCATGTGCTTTATTTCATGTAATGTCATTAATAAGTTGCGATAATATGTAAAAATCGAAATGTCATAGGAAGATTTTTTGGTACTTATGTATTATTGCAACAATTGCCAACTCTATTAATAACTCGTGAAGTTGGCAACCGCAATTTCCTATGTGTTTTTCGTGTTGAATTGGCAACCATGTGCTTCATTTCATATAATACCGTCAATAGGTTGCGATAATACATAAATACTTATTTTTTTGACCAAATGGTCATACTATGCAGTTGGAAGTAGGCAAGAAGTACCACCGAAATGTACTGATATTCAGGTAATGACTTAGTTTTATGCTATACATATTAATAGGCTGGGTATTATGATATCAACGTCAGATTGACTGTAGCCTAAGTACAACCGTAGATTGATACTACCATTAACATTCAGTTTTGCAAGAACCGCACACCCCTGAGGTCCTTACAACTGATAAGTACCAAAATATGTACAAATGTTTTGCAAAGTTGACTCTTCAAAAGTCAACATAAAGTTAGTAGCCAACATGGAGGAAGCAAAGATTTTTCAGATACAGCTGAAATCAAGAGAGTGCCCTCAGGCATTCTGATGCTAATAGCAAAGCTATGACGAATTATGAATATCAAATAAAATAGGATATCGGATGGTATGAAAATATCTTTAAGAGTATCCAGTACAGTAATTATGTTGGGCCTTGCAAGAAGGATAGTTGTTTCATTACGCAATCAACATGTAGCAGTAAAAACCACAAAAATATCTAACAAATAATCATGCATACAGATAAAACAGACACATAAATTTAATGAGCATTAAAACAAAGAACGGCCTTGCAGAAAACAGATTTCATTTTATTTTCTAAAATCATAGAGCTAATTTTAAACACAAAATATTCTAATTTAATGAAAATGTATCCCAAACATAAAAAATATTGAGCAAACTTTGGTATCACCCACCACATTGGCGGGGAAAACATGACCAGCGATCGGGCGTATATTGCATAGTGGCAAAAAATTATAATATTTACATTATTGAAAGTCATTTAGCATTACTGAATTAAACAAAGTTTCATCACAAAAATATGCTTAAGAAAAAAAGATTCACGTAGGTCGACATTGCTCAATCAATTATTAGCAAAAGCGTGATGCCAAATCGAAATAGAAACTTTTGAAAAAATTCTTTTAGGATAATTTTTTCCAAAAACATTTGTTATTCTGCCACAAAGAATAAAAAACGACTAAATACAAACTTAAGTGAATATATTTATAATTAAATATGCAACAATGCTCCAAAAAATAGTTCGAAACATTAATTTCGCCAACTTAAAGGTGAGTGATGTCATATCAGCAGTTCGCAGTAAGACTGCTTGAAAATTGAATTTCAAAAAATTCTAAAGCGAATTTCGAAAAAAAAAACTCTTCGAGGTTCATGGCATAAGGACCTACAGCTTCTACGTGCCAAGTTTCACACTTGTGGGTTGCTTAATTTGGCCAGAATAGCTGAAACACACACAAAAACAGCTTCGTGAGCATGGGATGTGTCTTAGGGTGTCGGCCGCTCGCGTGCTAAGTCCTAATTTCCCACCTCTCGGGAGAATTTTTCATATTTTGACTAATAAACGTTGTCATTATAAACTCATCTACTTGTATTAAAGTAAAACATTAATAAAAAGCAAAAAAAAAAAAAAAATTCTAAGGGTAGAACTTTTTTTTATTGACCAGCTATATGTCATAATAGTGACAAAATACCTCAATTAAACAATAAACAAACAAAAAAGACCAGTTTTGAAGTAAAAATAGACATTTTATAATCAAAAAGATAAAATAACTGTATTTACACAGAAAATATAATTCAATAAAAAAAAAAAATGTGTTCTCGCGTTGGGGGGTATAAATCGATCTCAAAATTAGGTAATTTTTTAGACGGTATTGTGAATCATGAGCTCTATTTAAATATTTTAAAAATAAATTTTAAATTATCCGCCCATAATTTAAATAGTGAAGACGACTTCATTTTTTAACAGGACAATAACGCCAAGCGCACTGCTCTTATGTATGCTAGTGTCTCTTTAACTGTCCCAAAATTCCGAAAACACCTCCTCCTTCAGTTTATTTACCCCAGTAGAACATATTTGGTGAGACTTTGATTTAAAAAAAAGGAAAACATGACGTATAAACACATAATGGGAAATAAAAACAATAATCACAGAAGCATGGAGGAAAATTCGATGCAGAAACTACAAAAAAACTGATTAAATCTATACCAGGACGTTTAAAAATTGTTGTAGACACTAAAAGATATTCTACTTACTAAATTAAGAAAAACAATATTTAAAAATATGCTGATATTTTTGTTAAGTGTACGAAGACTTTTGTGGCGTAATTTTTCAGTAGATTTTTGATTATTAATTTTTAAAAATAATAGGTACACTATTTTTGAAAAATTGATTATGTCATTCCATTAAGAACAAGTTGCAGATATAATAAAAAAAATTCCAATTCCAAAATATTAATTTTTATTAGTCGAAAACATTAAATTTTATAGGGAAATTGCAAGTGTACGAACACTTTTGTTGTCCACTCACAAGTGCCGGTGACACTTACGAGGTTAAAGTCGTATTGTAGCTTTAGCGTCAAAGTATAGTATTTTTTAATTCAAAACATTGTTATTGTGTCGATGGGGGGTGCGATGAAAATTATGATTGAATACTGGGTCGAAAATATTGAAAGCTTGAGAAGCATTAAACAAAGGAATTAAATATAAATTTATGACTTTTTCTTGTATTAAAATGCAATTTGTTTCACATAGGGGACCTAGCTTACAGGAAACTTTTTTGAAAAACAAATCATCATTTGTTTTTTTATTATTTTTAAAACAAAATGTAGTGAAATTACTTCCTGTGCAGAATAGTCATGGTTCGACGGGGCGACGTTAGTCTGAGAAATGTTTGTTTTGACTACAAATTCCTGACTGCTCAACTGTTTGGAACCAACGACAGCCACGAGAAGATTTTTTTTTCAAATTAGAAGTTAATGCATATTGTTTTCGTAAGGTGATCGCGGGAAAAATGCGCTGATGTATGCGAATGTTTAGGCACCAGTGCTTTAAAAAAACAAGACCTCACAGGTTGTTTATAAGATCTATAGTGTGTACACAACTGCACGTATCATTTGCTTCCATAAAGAAAAAGGTGCAAAACCCCTTTGTTTCCTCTCTTTATCAAAACATTGGTGATTGTCCTTCCACTTCTCATCCCCCCCCAGCGCGTTCTCACAACGCCAATACGACCTCTACTTTCAGTCTTTAAGCATATCCAGTGGCTCCACAAGTCAAAATAAAGATTCGAAAAGAAAAACTAAACATGAATGCAAAATAGATTACTTCACTAGAGAACCTAAAATCGTATTTCTCAAAGAGAATCTCACGAGGAAATTCAAAACATAAATTCGGCGCCGGACAGCCTTTTTTTTCAGTAATTTTCTGCAGTTTTTATTATAATATAATAAAAAAAATGTTAAAACATTTTTTCTCTCTTTATATGTACTACCTAGATTATAAGCATTGTGTTTCTTATATATGTGTGTGTGATCCAGGGTTCCACAAAATTATTTTATACTCGCCAGTGCTATGTTTTGCACACCTAACACCTGTAAAATAATATTTCTCAGAGGAGAAAACTAAGCTAGAATGCGTAAATGGCTTGCCAATGAAGGGGAGGGAACAACTTATTGACCCATATCAGCTTTCATCGTTAAAACTTACATTTAAATAGGAACACCTTCTAAATTTTAGGCTTCGAATTTGCAGAATACATAGAAGTTTCATACATAGTTTTTAATTTAAGCATTTAAAGGCCATTTTAAGCAACGTATTTATGTTATAAACATTTCTCTCGGCGTACGTGGCAACAAAAACAAAATGAAAAGCAAATTAAGGCAAAATGTGAAATGTTACTGTAGGCAGCTTCAATGGACCTAAATTTCCACATTTGTGTTAAAAAAAAACACTCACACACATACTCTTGTTACTATATTTCATTCAAGGGTTGAAATCACACCCACTGCGTTAATTAATGCTATAAATGCCACGTTTCTCAAACTGTGCGTCGCACCCCTCTAGAGGACATAATAACTCTACGAGGGGGAGCGTGCATACCGAAAAGTATAATAATATGGCGAAAATTGAAGTGTTTTTCAAACAGGCTTTGTAATGAAAATTATTTCATCAAAATGAGCTGCAAGATTTTTCCTTAAATATTTTTACATTAAATTGATAACAAGAATCTACCTATTAATAAAGTATAACATTTTAACTAAAAAGGATAATAGGCACTGTTAATGAGCGTTATAAAACCATAAGCAAAGAAATCAGTTCTTTGCTCTAATTTGTTTTGTAAATTGTAAGGCTATTATTAAACCGAAGATTTTTAATTTCCGCAAAAATGCACGTTGAATTTAAACACTCCTATGTCTTGGGTAATATTAACCATATTAGATATTTTCGTAAAGCAGCTTTCGCAAAAATCAATTTTGAGACGCCTTTGTTAAGTATCAATACACAGTGTGTGCATTTGCCAGTGTCGCTGATAAGCAAAAAAAAAAAAAGAAACGAGCCTTACAGTAGTCGCATACGATGTGTAACATCTGACATGTTATCGTTGTAAATTCGCAATAGCAACTTAAATCATAAAAAAATGAATCGAGTATGATTGGAAATAATTTTCTATGGAATAATTATATCTTTAATGAAAATTTTATTTAATTAACACAAGGAGTAATGCAATTTTTTATTAAAAATAATTGTTCTTGTTCAATTTGGGGAAGGGCGGTATTAATAACTTATTATAACTAAAATATGACACATATACTTGTGATTTCAAAGTATTTAAAAACCGTTGAAAATTAGCGGCAATAACAGTACCACTATTAGTTGTCGAGACATTTCGATTTGTGTTCATTTCGAGCTTGAGTTCATCATTCAAAAAAGCTATGAGTGGCTCGGCTTCTAGCAAACTGAAGTTAACTTTAAAATCACCACTCAAAATCATGGAAAGCGAGTGATAGTTTTTTTTTAAAGAGCAAAACCACCTTCGGTATATGGTAAAAGTAAAAAAATGCAGGAAATCTTTAATTTTTTGAACCGTTTGATTCGGAGAAATATATACGACCACCGAAATCACTGTTTGTCCATTTTCAAATAAGCATTCTGCCGCACATATGTCCCCAATATCTTGAATAACAATACTCAATCCTCTTGTTTGGCGATAAGTAATATCCATATGAGGAGCCACAACATGTGAGTTGTTCTGTTTGCAATAGATCGCAACACCAGCTGCTCTGTGGCCCGGTCGTTCAAATTGTACGCAGCAATCGAAGTCAGGTATCGAAACACGTTCGTCATTATCTAACTACGTCTCTGCCAATATGAGTAACGAACAATTTTGTGAAATAACGTCGAAATCTGTTTGGTGAGCCCCCAGACTTTGACAATTGAGAGTAAGGATCGCAAGTTTATTCTTGGTGAAGTCTAATAAGACTTGCTGGTATGTGCGGATTTAGAGTCAAGCGCAAACAAAAAACCGAGTTTTTGAATTAGAATATTTTGAAATGCTAAATTTAACAATATAAAAAAGGCTGGCTGCTAGAGTTGGGCCCCACGTGGATTTATCTTTACAAGATCCAGTTAAAGAACTTAGCTTCTTCTCTGATCCTAAAGTGAGAAAACAAAACAAAAACAAAGATCCCAAGCCCTATATCGCAGGGGGGGGGGGGAGGGAATCCCGCCCGAATGTAGGAGAAAAAACAGAACTTCACTGCGAGGGTAGCGAAGAGACACCACCAAGCGCGCTGATTGGTCAAATTAAATAGCGCGAGCTTCCCCAAGTTCCTGTTACACAATTCCGTCCCTTTTCCCGAAATCACTCCCACAAATCTCCAGCAATCGAGAGGAAAGATGTTACACATAAAAAAAAACTTTCCTATTGAGTATATAGCCAGTTCTGTCACGAACTTTGCTATCAAATGAAGGATTGTACGTTAAAAGTAGACATTAATGAACAATGTATGTGAACCAATAAACTGTGTACTAAAATTCTATTTTTATTAAGCTATGCTATGCTATTGGGAAATAGAAACTTATTTTGATTTTTCAATAACTATTTAAAATTCAGCATATTTTTTAATTCGACGTATTATAAGTTTTATTTTTAGAAATTGTACAAAATTTAGTTTGATTGATAGAACTATATGCGGCCGCCCTCGTGCGGTGCACGCGCTGCACACCTGCTAGGATCGGCCCTGACCCCTGGTCTATATCTTTTCGACTGAATGAGTAAAGATTGAGTATGGAGGTAGGCCTAGACATACACACGAACGTATGTAATCGAGCAGTCTGGTGACTGTTTTCAGTTGTCATTTAGTTCTAAATTCTCAGTTTAACCTAGCATATATGCGGGAATAACATTTCACGATTAAAATGATTCGAGTCATGATCTTATAGAGGTCAAGTCGAGAAAGAGAATGCCCCCCCCCCCCCAAAGCTCTGAGATCATTTGGCCAATGCTTAAAACATCCCTTTTTCAGTCCATGTATACCCAAAATGAGAAACAGCCCTGCGATTGATTCTGTCTTTACTAGACTTAAACAAAAATTTGATATTAAAAATTATTCGAAAGCATTTTTCTATTACAAATCTTCGTGATGTAGTGCGAAATAAATTTTAAAAAATCTCATTTTAGTGTGTTAAATCATATTTTTTTTAAAAAAATTGATTTAACTCATAAAATTACAATATTTACGTTATTGGACAAAAAATAGGAAGCGTCATTTTTTATTTATTATTTTGGTTTATCTTTCAAATTTGTAAGCCAAATACAGATTGATGTATTATATAAGGCCACCCATGTTTACCCAAAAGTCATTGTCAGTTCACGGCATACGAAGCGCTATTTGTGTAATTAAGAGAGTAGAGTGTGTTGTTGTGTCTGTAGTAATGTATGTATAAACTGTGTCTGCGCAATCCCAATTGCGCTGCCTGAACTGCGCATGCCCTGCAACTCCAATGTAAATGTACAGAAGTTATGAGAAATTAATAAACGCAAGTCCACAAGAAAACTGTGTCGTGATTGTGTGTCATGAACAATATGTGTTAGAGACTCTTCAGTCCACTTACGTGTTAGAGCTATCGAATTAAACAGTCATGCTTATAGAAACTCAGTCATATTTATCGAAACTAAATGGTATATATTGCTTTTTTTCTGTTAAAATGGCCTGTGAAAATATTGATTTTTCAATTTTTATTGGAATGAAAAGTAAGAGATTTCCTCTGATTCTATAATGCAGTTTAAATTTTTACTCTATAACTCAGAAGCACTTTAGCAATCTAAACTATAGTGGTAGTACGTACTACTTAAAATAGTAACATGTTTACGTTAAATCGTAATTTCTCGAAAATGTAAATTGCAACTCAAAGGAACATTTTTGAAATTCTACACCCCACAGACAAAGCTTTCCCCATGTTTACTCCCCGTAAGAATTTTTAAAAAATAAACTGCTCATGCATGCCTTATTAAGTTTTTTTAAAAAAACACAACAAATGCACATAAAAAATCGGTGATTATATAACTAGCCAATTTTTTACAAATGTTCCCTAAACTTAGTCCTTTCTTCAAGCTTTTATTTAACTTGCAATGTATGTATATATGTAATTTGTTCGGGTGGAATCTTGCAACTCAATATTGAAGCCGATATCTTCAACCCTTTGAGCTGAATTTTGTAAACAAGCTTAATTTGGATGACAATGCATGTTTTGACCATTTATATTCCGATATTGCAATTAGTTAAAAGGATATTAATTAAAAAACTTAAAACGCATAATTATTTTACCGCTGTGCGCTGTTTATTCCGCTATGCTCGGCGACGCAAAATAAAGAACACACACACACAAAGAGGGTTTTTTTTATTATTTTTTTAGTTTTGACGTTTTTAAAACAGCAATCTAATTTTTTTAAAACTCAGACAAAAAATAATTACAGAATCGGAAAGATCATTTATTTCGAGACGAAACAGTACAATTTTTTTTACAAAATAATATTTGTGTGTTTTACGATTTTTTTTAAATGAGTCAAAATCGATACGTTTTTATGAAAATGATGTCTAAATTATTGCGCATGAATTTTTTTCATTCAAATGAATAAACATTCCATACTAAAACAGCTCATGCTTTGCTCTTTTAGAATCAGTCATTTAAAAAATAAAATGTCAAAAACTTTTTCTTTCTGATATTTCAAAAAATGTTTAAAATTTTAGTTATACATTTAATAACTTCGTCATTTATGAAGATAATCTCACGAAACTTTTTTTTCGTGTGTAGAACAATATTACCCAAGATCTGTATGAAAATTGAAAAAATTGCTTAAAAATTACGGATTTAAAAAAAATTTGTGTTTTCCGTCTAATACCCTTTTTGCGAGTATTGATTCAGCTAAACTAGGGATGGCGAACCAGTGTTGAATGAGATGAACAGACTGAGAAGCCTGCCCACCGATAACTAAAAAGTAAAAAATAAATTAAAAGTAAAAAAACTTTAAAAACAACCTTTTATTTAAACGCGCATTAAAAAGAATAAAATAAACTTTTCCTTTAAAACTTTTTTTACTGTCCACTTATAACGTCATTATACAATTTATATGATGCAAAAGCTTGTCGCGAGATTTACATGGGTAGATAAACAAGTAAATTAAATAACTTGATCTGATTGGTTTTAATTTGTAAAAATTTCAAACTAAGTAAATACGAGTACTTAAATTTCGCAAAAAGCTTTTATATCATATAAATTGTGTAATGACGTTATAAATAGTAAAAACAGTTTTAAATGAAAAGTTTATTTTATTCTTTTTCGCGCAAGTTTAAATAAAAGGTTTTTTTTAAAAAGTTTTTTTACTTTTAATTTATTGACATTATGTAGATAGAGAAAAGGCTGCGTGTGAAGTCCCCCTCCAATCATAACAAATGGATGTTTACGCTTTCTTTTCCAACACTTTCCCTATACCAAAATAGGGGTCCAATGGAAATTTCCCCCTTCCATAGGAAATGCGAGGTCATTGACCATAAAGGAAAGGAGGGGGAAAAAAGCGGTTTTTAAAAGGGAGAATTTGTGAACGACTTGAACCAGATGTTTTTTTGAGCGTAACCGCGTTACATTGTGTAAGAAACAGTTCATTGAGAAGCTGTTCTGCTAACTCTTCCACAGAATAACCACTTATAATCTTATATACACGTTCACGTTCAACTGTATGGATGTCTAGTTTACTGTGTGTATTTTTTCACACTTTTTAACCTTAACTACTCGGTAGTGCATATACTGTTGCAAATTTTTTTCTCTAGATTGATTCGGCTATGGTACAATTGCTGTACTAAGCTATTCAGAGACAATTTTACTTACCCTTTTTACGACTGTGCTAATATTGTTCGCAGTTGGGTGGTGATATTTTTCGCCAACGTTACAAAATTTTGAGCATATTCTTTATCATTGGCGACGTCCAAGAACAATTCCGATTTTGAAAACGAATAATTTATGAATTCCGTGAAAGATTAATTTTTCTTTTCTCTTCTTTATTTATTAATTTTTAATAGAATTATTATTTTTATTTTTTATTTCTCACACAGATATAAGGAATTAAAATTTTTAGGTGAAGAAAATTTTGATGATAGGGGGGGGGGGGGGGTGATTTAGAATTTGGAGAAGAATTAGAAAATAGCATCTTGGAAGAAAATAATGAGGTTGGTTTAAGGTATGCGACCCTAAAATTGTGAATATTGCCAAAAATCGACAATTTTTTTTTTATGATTTTATTTTGTAGACCATCTTATTAGCTTTATAAAAATACCAAGTTTATTATTTTCCGTTTAGAACAAAAACTATAAGTGTTTTAGTAAAAGCAGATGTCATTGCTTTGAGCAAGATATCCCATACTTTAAAACGCGTTTTCTTTTGAAAATGCTCAAACGGGAATAGCGATTGCTAAAAAAGTTTTGAAAATAATAAACTGAAATTTCTTTGTGTATGTTCTGTGTAATAGTAAAAGTGTTTTAACCTTCAGATTTATCGATCACTATTTTATTAAAAAATTTACAGTCCCTTATGTGAATATAATCACTGTTTTTTTAAAACTATTTTATATAATGACTAAGATAAAGTGCTCTAGTTTTTGTAAAAAATTAAAATATCTTTTATCTTGGACGTCATTTCAAAAATGAATAACATAGCAACACCTCAGAATTAAAAAAATGGAATATTTGTTCATAAACTTTTGGTACAGAATGGGCCACGTTTATGTTATTTTTTGTAAATTTTCACTCATTTTTTCCCATTTTAGTAATAATAATTTTTTTTCTCTTTTTAATTTTAGCATATTTTTCTTAAAATGTACTAAGCAAATCTAAAAACAACAACAACAAAAAATCCCCATGTCTGCATTTTTTCAAAAACAGTTGTGGCAAGTAGTCAGATACCTTAAATGTATCAGCGAAATCTGATGAAAAAATAAAAAGTTTGGTTTCAAGGAAACAGGTAGAAGTATAAACGATAATTGTACTTCCATTTTCAGGAAAAGTTGGTTTAAAGTTTGATACCAGCAATATTATAAAAATGAAGGCTCTTTTTTTCAAGCTGCTGTTCACGGATGAAATTTTATCTGTTTTGGTTGAAGAGAGGAAACCAACAGGTATGCTTAGGACATACTTAATCTCCACAAAGAAACGTTTGATAAAAGGGAAATGTGCACTTTTAAGGAAACCAACTAATAACAATGCAATTTTAAAACTTGAAAAATTTTTTAGAAATACTTGAAAATTATTTTTTTGATGTCGCTTGCTCATATTTGATTACAAAAGGATCGCGATAGACGAATAGTCAGATCGCGAACTCCTGGTCGGAGTTGTTTAGTCACGCGTTCGAGTCCTGATGAGTGATTGAATACTAACGCCCCACTATCCAGCCCCTTGAAGGGTTTTTGTGACGTACCTCGTAATTTTTAACCATGGTCAAGTGACGAGGGCGACACCTAAGCTCTGTCACTCCCTCTCTTTACTTCCACACCAACGGGAGGATGTTTGATCCTTGACAGATGCAACGTGCATCAGACCTCTCTGCACGGCGGGTCTTCAGCGGTATCTAGCGAACTCATGACATGCGGGCCACGAGTCCTATTTTGACCACTTCGAGTTCTGATACCAAATACCATAAAGCCTTCTTTAGAATAAATTATTTTAAGCGATTTGTAGAAAATAAAAAAGAACAAATAAAAGTAATAAAAACCCCTTTTTATTTATATGTGACACAACATGTCATTCAATATAAATTCTACTATCGCAGTACTTCTGAAATGCTGTTAATCACTAGGAAATATATATTTTAATTTCAGAATTTACTTAAAAAAGACAGGGGGGGGGGCATATTAAAAAATTCACAATACTCTTAAAAATAAAATATGCACTTGAAAATTTGCTAGCCATCCTATTAAAAAAATGGGAGCCTTGAATTTAGAAAAAAAAATATTTCGATACACCACCAAACATTGAGATCTTTTTTTGATCGTGAATGATTGCAGACTAAAAATCGGCAACCCTTACCCTGCCTGGGACGAAAATGGACATCAGGGCTTTCCAGTGTGTGTGGGGGGGGGGGCAGAGAAATTTTCTGCTCAGACCTGTGGCACACATAGAAAATTTTCAAAGGGGAAAGGGTCAAGGGTCCATTCTCGTATCATACCTCAATACGCCGTTAAACATATTCTTTTGATTTCATCAATTTTGGGAATAAAAAAAATGGTAAAAAAATATATTATTGAATTAATAATTAGCATTAATTAATAAAATAAATTAAAAATTACAAACATTTAATTAAACTTTACGTACTTTATACGCAGGGTTATCATCAATAAAAAAAAATCAAGGGCTATGGGGGGGTCCGGATTTATGAACCCCCCCCCCTTGTATGCGCCATTAGCTCAAACCAAAGCACGGAATGGAAGGAATATTTTACTTCAGCTTATAAAGAGTTCAAAAGGCTAAAATTAGAATGCGAAATTTTTAAAATTTTGAAATTTAAAATATTTATAAATTAAAATAAAAGTAAAAGAATAATCGTTACAGTTTTGAGGTGGTGTATGTAATTGGGGGAAGATAATCTTTGTAAATAGAAGTTATTAATATATTACATTAACGACTTGTTCTAGAAGTTTAATTATTTTCTAATGTTAGCAGGAAAAAAAATTCACAGACGGAAATAATTAAATTGATTTTTCTGATTTTAAGGTGTAAACAGTTTTAGAATCATTCTTTTTGTTTTATCTTGAATAACCACAACAACAAAAAACCTCATCTCACACAGAATCTAAATGAGTTTTTTTCAAGCAAAAATTATACTCTATGAATTCTTATTACTGAATACAAATACTTATTTTTAACAAACGATACGACGATTATGACAGCCATTTGTAGCCATCTTGTGTATACGGCATCTAGCGAGAAAGATCAACAAAAAGGCAAAGTCACATGACTTAATCAATAACTGTCTATTTTTAGCTTTACATTTGATCTTACTCAATCTCTAAGGTCAAATATTAAATGCTCTTCCGAAGAAACTGTCTGTAGAGTTGAAATTTCAGAACCAAACCGAGAAAAATAAGATATTCTTTTACTAATATTGTTGCATATATCATTTCAAATATTTGCTAACCATTACATTATAATTGAAGAATTAATATTAAAAAGTTTATGAATACTATAATTATATAAAATTAATCTAATTCTGAATTACTGAATGTTTTAAACAAGTATTGATCGTGTGTGTATATATGTGTTTTTTAAAGAAATTTTCAGCATCGCAAGCTATAAAAAAATGAAGGTTAGGTAAAAATATGAATTTGCTTATATTATTTGAAATACTACCAAATGTTGAAAAAATAGGTAAGATTTTTAGAGTTGGAAACATATTTACAAAGAATAGACTTTAATTTATGTTGTTGCCATTTTTATAAATTTCCACTTAATATTATCGAAAACAAATCGAGCTTGGTCTCTAGTTTAATTGTTTGCTAAAAACGTCTTTTTTTCTTTCTTTTTCCTAATATTTTCAGCATTTTAAATAAATCATGAGAATTTATTTAAAATTCCAAGTTGATTAATTTTTATAAATTAAAAGAAAAAACGAAGCTCACACATAAATTTAATTCCAAAAGACAAGATAAACAAAATAATGAATTAGTTCTTAATCATTTGGTAAGATTATTGGAATGGCCAAAATAAAGTGTGTGCTTTTACAATTTCTTTGTGTCTTATTTTTTTAATTAAAACAACTTAAAAATTAAAAAAAAGTTCAGAAAAAATAGTTTCAGAATTTTTTTTTTTTTTTTTTGACACAGCTTGCAAATGTTATTTTAGAATTCCGAAAAATTTTTACTGGGAGAAAAACTAAAAATACTGTAAATAATTCCGATGTATTGACGACGAAAGATTAAGAAAGCAGAATATCGAGCAACAGAGAATATACGTCCTTAATATTGACGGATACAGAAATTACTTGGAAATTTTTGCGATAAACAGAAAACAGGATCAGGATCTTGCTGACGCAGCAGAAGACAAAATTAAATATTTTCTGAAGAAAATATTATTATTACTAGAACCTAGCTGCAATATTTTTACATATTCTTCAAACCAGAAAAACAGCATGGCTTTAAAATATTTTAAGTGTAGAAATAGATAATTTATAAGAGCTTTTTCAAGAACTTTACTTAGTTAATTTTTTTCTCCTTTTAATTTTATTATAGAATATTTTAATTTAAAGAATTGTAAGTAGCCAAAACATTCTGAATTAGTTACATATTTTCTTTGCTTTTTATTAAAAAAAAACCATGTATTACTTCTAAATTTAATATCACTCATTATTTTATGGATTAGCATTATAAATAAAGAATATTTATTCACATTTTTTTAATCATTTTAGAATCCAGATTAAAAATAGAACATTCTATAAAACTAAAATATTTGTATGATGTTTTATGAAGCTGTACTTACATTGTAGTAATTTTATTATCAATATCTCAGTTCAAAAATATAGGTAAGTTCCTTTGTTTTTGAACTGAGGAGAAAAGAATAAAAACTCTTTTACATAAAATAATTTTATTCTTCAAAATAAACATTCTTTTCTCAGCGAGGAGCTAATTTATAGATTTAATTTTTATAAAACCGTTTTCTCTTTATTTTTAAATAATATCTATACCTCTCTTCTTAATTGTTAAAATGCTTACGACGCATATGATTGGTTTAAGAATTATGGGATGGGAAGTAGAGGAAGTATTCCCACTCTATAAATGTATATATCATTTGTTGTGGTAATGTATGGTCGCGAGTAATACATCTGCTTAATTTCCACCTTATTCGTATTTTGTATAAATGCTTTCATATTGCTTCAACACTTACTCTGAATATTTCTACAAGCTATTGACACTTTGAACTGGAACATATTCTATGATAATAATTATCTCTGATTTGTAGATAGTTAAATTTGATTATCTGCTTGACTCTGTGTCACCTTCTAAGGGATTCAGTACCAATTAAAAAGCAATCATTTAATACCAGCTTTGTTTTTTTCTTTGTTTTTTTCTTTAGCAACTGTCTTTTCTACATGCTCAATGTACGTTTTTTTAAACATTCATGCAGCGTTTGTCCTAAGCTTAAATGCATAAAATACAGATGCAAATATAATATTATGTTTCATACATTTTTAAGGATTACTGAAACACAATATAATGCGTGTATCTTTATCATATTGTGTTTTATTTCAGAATATTAAACTAAAGTGATGGGTTCGAGATTCAGCCAGCAATACAATGTATAATTATAGTCTGATTGTAAATGAGAGGACCCGATTATACAGCATAGCATGTCAACCAAACCAAGAATAACATAAGATTACAGAAGTCAAGGCTGGGGTTTGCAGCCCCAGGATCCCGAAATCTCGTGTGATCCCTGTGTTTTTTCCAATTCCGAAATCCCGGGATTAAAATAACAAATCTAGGGATTTAATTTTTGTCTATAAAGTATATTTTAAAATTTTTTTCATCAAAATTTTCTGAAAATTTAATATTTAGAAAATTTTTATTTTGTTTATGAAAAGTGTACATAAAATTTTTTGTGTGTAATTCTGAGTGCTATTAGTAAAAAAAATATATGCAGCTCTCCTTTCTCGTATGGGAGAAAGTCATATAGATCTGCTCACTGCAATACTTACACAATGTTATAAGCAACATCTCAAGAATAGATTTTGTCACAGTTCCTTCTTAAATTTAATGCCGTTAATTAATAGAGGATCTGCTTGAAAAACTTGAGACACTTCGAATCTTATTGCATTACTAACAGCTCATGTAACTTGATCTTCTATTTCAAATAATTTAACGCTTGAAATTGATTCACATTCTGATTCCATTATTATATCAATTTATACACAAAAACCATTAAGTGTAGCACAGAAGAACTAGATAAATTTATCAAAGATATGCACCAATGCTGTCTATTAGATTTGAGACACTGTCATCAAAGATTCAAAAATAAATGTCTCTTTTTTTGAAAATGGAGGGAAACGCGGTTACTACTTGAAAATAACATATTTCTTTTTTATGACGATAATACCTACTAGTACAGAATCCAAATGAGCATTTTCTTCGGCAGGACAATTTGTAACAAAAATAAGAAGTTGCCTGAACGATGAGACGCTCGACGTGCTTGTTTTTTTAAAAAGCTTATTTACAGAAACACAAGAAATGATGAAATGTTTTTTTTTTTTTAAATTTCATTATGTACTATTTTTATTTATTTTTATGTTGAATTAAGTTTTGTTTTGATTTGTTTCACACACACAAAATAAAATTAATATTAAAAACCAATTTTTAATTATATTTTTAGTTTTATAATGCAATTTCAACTATGCTAATGTGTTCGTATTTTTAATAAATAGTCCAATCCTAATCCCGGGACCAATTCCGGGATTAGGATAATGTAAACCATAAATCCCGGGATTGAAAATATAACACGGGATTGCAAACCCTAGCCAAGATCAAATGATTTATGGTTTTCATGACCAAATACACACATTGAGAAAGCAATTACAAGGAATAATAAAGACAAACAGCTCGACACCTATAAATAGTCAAAAATAATTATGTCAATTCTATTTCCTAGTGTAATTTATTTTTGAATGCGTTTGTATCGTTTTGTGTATATTTTCTCCCTACTTCCGCTTTTGCATTAAAACTCATTCAGTGATGCAAAACAAAAATAACGCAGGGGAAAGGGAGGGCTGCTTTTAAATGGAACAGAATCTTAATAATTTTGCGTTCCAGTAATGTTTGAGTCACGTTTGTGTAAAACTTAGAGGAATCAGGTGTCACATTTTAACCTTGGCTCAAAATTATGAGGTTCACGTCGAATTATTCCCATGTAAATCTAGAGGATAACCAGGGATGTTTTAAGGTATGGGCCAACTGGCTCGGGTCCAGGGTCTCGACCTCAGGGATGGGAGGGGGCGGGGGCTCGCGTCTCGTTCTTGACTCGGCCTTAATAAGATCATGTTCCGAATAATTTTAATCGTCAAATGTTATTCCCGGACACACATTCTCCGGAAAACAGAGAATTTCAAACTGCATTTTAACTGGCAAAAGTAATAAAACTTTATTAGTATGCGATAAAAATTGTCCATGTCTAGGCCTAGGCCTAATACCATAAACAATCCTTCAACTCGTTTAGTTAAAAGGCGGCCCTCAGTTGAGCAGGTTTGTGCCTAGATTTATGAGATTATGAGTCGTGCACATTTGTTTGTTTTAAATTATCGTTTGAACGAGTATTTGACGATGCATGCTATGTACTACTGTTTACTTTTAAGGATCTAAGGTTGGGCCTTGCATGGGGATCCAGAGCCTCAAAAAATCTTAAGATTTCGCTGGGCCCAGGACCTCAAAGAACCTTAAGACGTCCCTGACTGCACATTTACAAGCATTCATGCTCTCCCGGAATTCAAACCCGGACCTTTCAGCACAATAGTCAGCGTCACAAATCACCATTCCTTCTGAGCCAGTGGCGTAGCTAGGTATCCAAAGCCCACGGTGCAAAGTAAAATGAGGGCCCTATCTTGGTTGGATTTTATCAAGTAAAAATATTTAAATATTTAAATATACAAAGCTACAATTTTTTTACTATCCTCTTTCTTGACGTTGTTTACGCTTGAACACACCACTGGGTTTCTTTTTTTCTAACCATAATTTTAGTTTTATGATTTATCCAATACAATTCGTATGTGCTCGAGTACTTACTGACGTTAAAAGGAAGCAGAAATGTAATGCTACGCTACAAAACGTAGCTGAGGAAACTCTAGCTGTTTATTTATTTATTCGGAAGAATCAAATTCATTCACCAGAGGGCTTAGAGCTAAAAAAGGGTCCACCGAGATAGACAGGAAATGATCCAAAAAACGTATGCATGAACAAGAAAATATAATACAATGTTATGATTCTTTAAAAAAAAACACCTCTGCAAAAGAGCAAAGGAGGGCGGGACAAAATTATATCCATGTATTGCAGATACGAGAAGATTGCGAAATACCGAAACAAAAGAAATTAGCTTATTATGAATAATAATTAATAATTCATAATAAGCTAATTTCTTTTGTTTCAGTATTTCGAAATACTCTCGTATCTGCAATACGAGTATTAAAAATTGTTATTAAAAATAGAATGCAAATAGGACGGAATTGCTTCTAGTGTAGGTTTTTAAGAACTAAACAATAAGTATGGTAAGATTTTTCATGGAACTTGAAATTTATTGTCAAGTGATATTTTATAGGGAAAAATTGAAAATAACAAATTTTTCATTAAATAAAGTTCGCAACAGTGAACAAACAAAGGACAGTATTCAGGGGAATTCCCTACAAATTCATAACTACTTTCAAGTGAATTGCGATGATTATTGTACAGTTTTTTTTTTTTTTTGCAACCTTTTATATTTATATTTTAAACTTGGGAGAATTATCGCAAATTAGGCTTACTTGGTGATCAGGGTACAAGGGCCCTCCTGAGATTGAGGGCCCCGGTGCTAGCCATTGGTTTCTAAGCCAAAGGTCTGGGCTAATGATATTTTTATTGTAGGAAGAATCGCAATTAACCTATCCTGCTCTACTTTTAAATCTAAAAAAGAATTTTTGGGGGGAAGGGGGGAGAAGCACCGAAAAATAAAGAACTCATAAATGTTTTTCAGTGAAATAAAAATGTATTTGGAATGAACGGTATGGAATATTTTCTTTCATTTTATGTTACACACTCATTGTAATAGTCACTGCTTGTATTTTACACGATTCCTTACCAAGAAAGTCGTAATTTCATTACATCAATCAGGTATTTCATTACAGATATTACATTAATCAGATAATTAATTATTTGATTATTAAACCTTATTTCAGTAATATTCAGGTAGTATACAATTTTGGTACTTTTATTATAAGAGGATATTTCGATACAAGAGATTTGATAACATCCAATTTAAAAAATATTAAAACCAAAACTGTGATAACACTAATTTTACTCAGACTAATTAATATTATAAAATATAAAAGCGAAAAAAAATTCAATACTTACTAACAATACATAGAAGTATACTCAGATGGTAAAACATTGTACCGATAGAACGAGGAAGAATTGACTAATATTATACTGTGCCAAATGTTTGCGCAGGAATCATTCACAAAAAATATTCACGTTTTGGTGTAGGATCCGGGAATACACATTTCAAAGAATCAATCCGTTTTTTTTTTCTTGAATTAATAACACAAAAAAGAAAAGAATTTTATAGGCATAAACATTTCTTAAATATTCGATATAAACATAGAGAAGGATATTAAATTAAACGGAAATTTACTGAAGTCCGTTGTGGTAAGACACATTTGCAAGACATTTGTGTTTTCGAATTCAGTTTTTATTCTAATAAATAAACTAATAGTGATATTTTTATAAGCTAAAGTACAATTTTGAATTTAAAATTTATAAAGAAGGTAAGAGCAAGTAACAATGCAAATATCAAAAATGCCAATGCACTGAGTAAGATTAAGAAGATTTATATGTTTTATTATATGCTAGAGACATGTTTATATTAATGATTTAAGATAAATATAAGTCAGCAGTCTCCGCTATGAATATCTTTGATCATAAGAACTCGTTTAAATTGTTCCAAAATTATTATTCTATATTCAAATTTCTCGTTCTTCGATAAACATGTTTCATTGGAATAAGTTCTTCGTTATTCTCAAAAGATAATATCATATTGAACACATTATTCAACATTCTTCGATAAACACATGATGCTTCGTTTTAACATAAACGCCCGTGTCGTTTAATATTCTTCAGTAAATATATTGTTCCAACTGAACACACATTTTATTCCATATTTTTCTACAAATTTAACAATCCATTTGAGCAAGGGGTTCAATATATTCTTCGATAAACATGATGTTTCATTAAATTCCTCTACTCTATTAGTTCATATCTCCCTATATATATTTATATATCTTGTTCAAATTTTCTATCGTTAGTAAAATACTTTTTATTCATCCACTCAAGTTCAAATACAGTTTTTTAAACTTGTATTGGATAACTCTTGATGTTAACACAGTTTTCAAATATGAATTAATTAATTTAATTTAATTAATTAATTATAGTTTATATATTTCAGTCAATATTATTCCTCTAGATGACAGCACCATTGAATTAAACAGCTTTCATTAAATTTGTGATGAAGATTTAACTTAACCTGAATAATCATATACTAGTTAGTTGTCAGCATTTCTTTAAGACTGGTTTTAAGATAAATTCTTCCCTGTAAAACTAAACTTTTATTTAAAAAAGTAATTACAAATTTAATGTGGTTAAAAAAATTTTAATGTTAATTTAAAAGGTATTTTGCTATTTAGTATTGTGATTCTGTCATATGTATATACACATTTATGCGTATTAATTATAATTAATTAATAAAAAGTAACTAAAATAAAACTTCTCTTTGTTGACCTAAGTAGGAATTGACTTAAATTTTTTATTTACATTACTTATTTTAACATAAACACAAATGTTTTAGCAATGACTACAAAGGTTGTATCTAAGAAGTGGCGTAACGTACATCCCCACAACCTTCCCATTAGGGTACCAGGGGGCTCAAAGCCTGACTGACGCCAACTACGTAACTTTGTAAGATCCGGCTTGAGGTCCCAAACCTGACTTTGCAGGAGGCCTTAATGTTCTCCGTTACGCCGTTGACAATAATAGTATCAATTAATGTTAAGGAAATGACTTCTAAATATTCCTCTCTATTGGGTTTTCTATAGCTTCATCTTCAGCTGTCTATTAGAAAATGTAATATTTTTTCTTTCGAATTTTTTTTTTTTCAGGAAGGAAGATGTTCTGAAATATTCAAATTACGTGCGGACGCTTTTGTTTCGTCTAAAATGTGTTAAATTTTGTTCTTAAACTTTAGATTTTTCTGTTTCAATTTTACTAACTTAATTAAAGTCGAGTCAAGAACAACTGTTTTTGGTTGAGAATGTTTACTGAGATTGTGCTAATTTTGGAGAATTTTGCAAACCACATACTATAAAACATGAAGTAAAATAACATTCCTTATATTGAATCTAACAGAATTCTCGAATATTGCTGCTTTATCGTTACTTGCATCAATAAATTCTTCAAATTTAGGTGTGGATCTACGGCAGTTTCCTGATTAAAATAACAAAAACTAAACACTCGCATCCTTCAGAAATAAATTGAAGATTGCCGAAATATAAATAATAATGTTCACGAGATAAAATGCACTTTTCGTCGTACTGATACTGAAAGGAATATTGTCAAATTTTCATGTACAAGAGTACATTATTTTAGTTATAATGGTCACGTGGGTGTCCTCTCGAACACAGGGCCCCAATGAATAGCATCCACCATAATCCTCATATGGCCTGCCCCAAATAGAGGAAAAACTGAATACAGGTCACGTGATTTTCTAGGAATTGGCAAAAAGGGGTTTCAACTGGAGCACTCTATACCAGGGAAGTCTTAAAACTTTTTGAGGCCCTGGGCTCAGAGAAATCTTAGATTTTTTTGAGATCTTACAGATTATCTTGAGATCTTATTTTAGAGAAATCTTAGAATTTAGAGATTTTTGAAGCCTTGGGCCTCTATGCGAAAGTAGACCCTATCTAAGACCTTTAAAAGCTGACAGTAAATAAGCATTGTCAAATACTCGTTCAAACAGTAATTTGAAACAAATAAATATGTATGACTCACACTGTCAAAGACCTAGACACAAACCGGCGCTGCCGATGGCCGCATTTCGACTAAATGAGTTGAATGATTGTTTATGGTATTAGGTCAAGGCCTAGATATGGACACTGGTCATCGCATAATAATACAGTCTTACTACTTTTGTCAGTTGAAATGTAGTTTGAAATACTCTGTTTTTTTGGAAAATATATATGGGAATAATATATTTGACCATTAAAATTATCCGGATCGTAATCTTATTAGGACAGAGTCATTAATGAAACAAGCCCCCCCCGAAGGCGAGGCCCTGGGCCTGGGATCAGTTGCCCTATATGCCTTAACACATTCTCTATGCATCATCTGTGTATGTAAGGGATAATACGCATATTCCTATTATTATTTACACTAATTTACCTTAAAAAGGTGCATCTGAATTAAACTATTCAAAATTTGGTGGAGGAAATTAACATGAGCTAATTATATGTTTTATCTTTTACTTGTTTATGTAAGAAAAGAAATCATTATTATATTAATATATACTAGTTTATTGAAATAATGTTATTAAATAATACAACTGGTGTACAAAAACGATAAGCTTTTACTAGCTCAAGGCTCGATAATAATTTGGAAAAAACTATATTATATAAAAAAATTGTATACAAATTTTTTTTCCTGGACCATATTAAAACAACCATTTTGATACTGGCACAGACAAGAAATAAGTTGCTTTATTTAAAAAATTGTCAATTTTTTGAACATTCTCTAAGTTTATAATTGATTTTTGTTATGTTTATTTACGATGCTAACAAATACAAAAGTATTGCAGGTAATTTTTTTCTTGATCGATTGTTGTTTTATTAAAGGTACGCTTTGATGCTACACGAGGGGTATTGAGGATGGACCTTTTAGTCTTTAATCATGTTGACGAGGAAAATACCTGAACTAACAACCAAGATTCCACTCCATTTTGACAATCAGTCCTCTACACGTCAGACCTTTAGAGGCATCGGGCTCAATAAGATTATGATTTGAATATTTTAATCGTCAAATATTATGCTATTTCTTAAAAACAGGGAATTTCGAGCTATATACCAACTGGCAACAGAAGTAAGGCTGTGAGTTTAATAAATTAGAGTTTAAAAAAACTAAAAAAACACCCTTTTATAGTTAATCGAACTAAGTTCTAACGTAATCTTTTAGTCGCCAAATCTGAAAATGGGATGTGAGATCATCGCCAAATGCGGGATGGGATCTGAAAATGGGAAATCGTTATTCCTGATGATCTTGATCAGGACTATGGAACAAAATTATATAAAATTATCATATTGCTATCGGTCCTGTACAAGTGAGCAAAATTTCGAATTAATCTGACCTTTTTAAGTGGGTAAGAATTTAATTCAAAGATTGCGTGTTACATACAAGTGAAGCTTTTAAAAGCGTGTTAAAAATACTAAAATTTTATGTAAATTTTGTAAATTTAAATTGTAGAATATGAATTTTCGAATAAAATTTCATTTTAACAAGGATTGTTTTTGTTGAACTTTACAAATATATACACCGAGTTCGATAAACGGGTCGCAAATGGGGCCTGCTTCTGCACAGGGCCCGTGTCCTCAAGAAGTCTTAAGACGTCATTGCTAATGACGTCTTAAGACTTCTTGATTTCTGTCTGAGACTTCTGACCCCCCTGAGACCTTTTTAAGTGGGGTCAAATGGTAACTCCTAACAAATAAATGTGCATGACTCGCAATCTCACAAACACAAGCACAAACCAACTCGATATAGGCCTGGGCACAGACGACGATCATAACATAATAATATAGTCTTGTCACTGTTGCCAGCTTGCATATTGCCCGAAATTCTCAGTTTTTCGGAAAATGTGACCGGGAATAACTTTAAACGATTAAAAGTTTTTTTGGAGGATCATAATCTTATTCAGGCCGAAACAAGAACGAAGTGAACCTCCCCCGCCCCAGAGGCTGAGGCCCTGGGCCTAGTTGGTCCAGGTATAATCCGTCATTGGTCGTTGCCGGGACTCGAATCCCTGACTCAACAAAAACAATGGAGATTTCAAATTCGCCTTCATGACCTCTAATGTTTTTCTATTAACAGCTCACTGAAAATATATCATAGAATAAAAAAGAATTTTCATACATTATAGCACGTTCTTAACATATATACTTTCACACCGAAATGAAAATAAGCAGCTCAAATGAATGCGACGTATTTTAAAACAAATATTTTTTTACTTCAATCGAAATAAAAACATCCGTTCTAAAACAAAGCTCGAAACACAAAACCGGATTGTTCTCAGTACAGTTTATTAACAATAAATGTGATGAAATTCCAAATAATTGCCGAAATCGTTGGTTTTAATACTTGTCTCCGAATTGTTGATGAAATAATTCAAATGTACGCCGCGAATGTTTCTTCCTTAAATAATCATTTCTTTTGATATATGTTTTAGTGTAAATTAAAATGAAATTATTGGAAATGCCTATGAATCAATTAAAATTATTTAATACAATATTGATTTGATGACAAGATTTGATTTTCCTTCACAGTTTTACACCTTCTCATAATAAAAATACCTGGAATTTCGTACAAAATAAAAAAAATGATTTTGTAAAGAACACATTTATAAATCTTTATATCTCACAAAAGACTGGTATGCCATTTACTTGGCTTACACCTGGGGTGTGGGTTCGACTCCAGCCCAAGTAAGTGGCTTTTCATGATGCAAAAATCGACGAAAATAATGTATGATTATACGGCAGAAAAATAACTTGACGCCTGTTTGGTTTGGGTGTTTTGGTAAAATTACAACTAAGCATTGGTTTGCCGGGAGCCAAAGGGTGTTTCAGAATATGTTGGGTTTAAAACATTTGAGGTAATTGGCTATTTTATATGGCGCAGCACTAAAAGGATACCAGCTCTGGGAGGTAATTAACGTAAAGGTTAAATACCAATATAGCAGCCAAATTAGAGAAGAAGATATATGACGAAAAGTATTTGGTTGCATCAATAATTATTTTGCACATATCGGATTTATATAAGAAACTGCTTGATGAGACCATAGTTAAGCTAAAAAATAACTCAGTTTTTCTTTATTGGTCTTCGTATTTCGAAAACTTCATTTTAAATGTATATTAATTATATCAAAAATATTGTCCAATTTTATGAATTAATAGAAACTTACCCCACATATTTTATGTTACAAATTATGAAACAATATTATTTATTATTTTAAAAAATCTTAAAATTGTTTTTCACAATTTAGACAACAACGTACAATTTTTACTTTTATATATTTTTTCAATTTTTTTATTGTTTTTAAATTTTAACTATTTATCTATCTGTCTGTTAACCATTCTTTCTTATTCTATTCATATAAGAAATTTCTTATAATGAATAAATTATTTCTTATTCTATTCATTTATCTATAAATTGTTGTAAATTTATGAGGAAGAAGCAGCCGATATCTCCACTATTTGAATAACAAAATATTGTTGGCTTAATTTGTGTAAAATAGCCGTAAATAATTTACTGACGTGAAGCCGCCTTTATATTACTCTTATATTTATTTCAAGATTGTAATATTCACAAGCAAGCCGTCCCTTACGTTATAATGGCATTAATTAAAATTTGGCGAAATATTAAGATAGAGCTAAAAGCAGCATTCATTTTTGGCGACCAAGTTGGTGACATTGGCGACCATGTTATGAGTTCGGGACCCTGGATTCTTCTCTAGCCTAGTAGAAAACCACTAATCCTCACGATCTGTGCTTAGAGCGCATCTTTCCAGAATTTTCGGCCTCTGGTATAGCTAGAGATAATGCCGCAGCAGCCAGTCTGATTTCAACCAGCGAGTAGTGATAGTTTTGATGAACGATTAGTAGACTTGGTTGAACCTGACTCAGCCTGGCTGTGCTTGTGAATAGTTGGTTTACATACGTGTAATTAGACACTGCTTTATTGTGTCTGTTGAAGGTGTGAAATCCTTCTATTATTTATTTTGTGAATTTTGCTGTTGAACTGTATTTTAGGGATTGATTTCATTAACAATTACCTATCAAGCTGTTAAGGAATTAAGGTTTTGTTATTATGACTGATTTTACAAACTTCAACCTGATCTACGTAACAATATTTATTACTGTGAAGAGTGCGAACAATGAGTACACAAAGATAATCAATCGTATATACACAAATAAATATTATGATCAGAATTTACGGTAGTCAGAAACAGCGTTATAAAAATCTTACAACAAGTTCCTACTTGTAGAACTCAGATAGGTACAAGTCTGTCTTACCAACAAACAATGGCAGATAGATCTCAATTGAGTTCTATTTTGAATTGATCTGACATTTGTGTTTGATCATAGCCTCTTGGTAATTTTTAGAAAGATCGATCCTAGAGCAATCTTAGTAATTTCTTACAATATCGTATTTATGTTTACCTAAGGTGATAAAGCCGCCAATCAGTAACCCTGGTCATCCTTGCCAAACCATTTTTCAATGCATACTGGAAAGGAGCTTGCCTCAAAACAATTTTCCTGCAAGGAGAATGTGAGAAAAAAATACATAGCGTAGTTTCTATGACATTTCCTTCTGTCTATTCTAGGGCTACCTAAACTTTATTCTTGGGCCAAATGCTACATGATGGTTATTTCGCTGCCACAGAGATGCGATAAATGGGGAGGGGAGGAGAAATGCTAATAGACAATATAGAGAATTTAAAATGGAAATGATAAACATCATTAAAACCTATTTTGTTTTAATTATTATGTTTGTATTTTTATTTTTCATTGAATTTTCTGAATTGAAAGCATTTCAGAACCTCTTCACAATTTCCTGCATCAGTAAACGGTTTCATATGATTACAATGATATAAAAAATTTTATAGGTTGTATTTGATCAGACATTACCACTGACAAAACATCTTGCTTAGAACACTTTAAGAGTTCAAGAAAGTTTATCTATCTCCTTGAAAGAGATTTTCTGAGGAAAGTGTCATTGAACGATTCCTGTTTATTGCATTTTTAATACACTTCGTGACAACCAAACAATTACTGAATCATGCTTGTTTTCACTACAAAAAGTCAACTCCAACTGTCTTGAAACAATCTATTTCTTCTGAATATTTTCACTTCAAGATATAAATTAAAATTAGTTACTTATAAATGGTCGCTACTCCTACAGTTGTTCATTACCATAACGAAAAGTAATGTATTGCGCCCATACGACATTGACAGTCCAAAACAAAATTTGATTTATTTGAAAGAATTTGTCACTAAAATTTCTTAAATAAAGGAATTTCAAAGCTAATGGGCCATGACCTGGCATCTCTAAAAGTGGGCCTGTAAAGTGGTTGACTATCGCTGGTCTATGTTTTTCCTGTCTGTGTTCCTGCTTGTGTATCTAAACTTCTAACCACTTTTCTCTCTATATATATATATCAATATGCTTAATTATCAATCTGTCTATAAACTTTTTATTTATCTGTCTGTGCTCTTTTCTCTGTATAAAATATGTGTGTGGGGGTGGTTTATATACAAGGTGGAACAAAGTTCCGCTGTTTGAGCTCTCTACTGAAAGAAGGAGAATAAGTATAAATTCTGTATGACGGATTGAGAGTCAGCCAGTGGAGAGTAGGAATATCAGTGTTATAAGCAGGTCCACTGCTCACATTCATCAATCGAACTCGTACAGAAGCGAACGAAATGGACGTATCGAAGGAGCCTGATCAATGGATCAATTTAAATAAAACCATTTAGGTAGTATGAAGAACTAAGAAGTTATTAAAGAGGTATATGCCCAATGCAGTCTATTAGATTTGAGAACACTTTCATCAAAAATTCAAAAGAAATGTCTTTTGAAATGGAGGAGACGTGACTAATGAAATATATTTTATGCGAATATGGTATCTTCTAGTATGGAATCTCTGAACGTGCATTTCTGCATGATAATTTGTAATAGAAATACAGCTCGTTCCAACTATTAAACGCTAGAGGAGCTGTGTTTTAGTAATTTATTTACAGAAACACAAAAATGAAGAATGCTTTTTAAATTTTATTACGTACTATTTTATTTGTTTTTCGTAATCAATAAATTTTTTAATTGTTTTATTAAAATAATATTAAATTAATTTTTAACTATATTTTCAGTTTTATTATGCAATTTCATCTATGCTAATATGTTTTTTTAAAAAATAGTCCAATCCCAACTCTGAATCTTGATAACGTAATCCTGAAATCCGATGGACAAATGACACGGATTGTAACCTAGTACATTTAAAGCAGACTAAAATACACAGAAGAGACCCAGATATCAATCCCGCATTTTTTTAATCTTAAAAATCTTTAACGTTATTAATAGTTCAGAACAGCAAAGAAAGGAATATAGAACGCTTGCTATTTGACATTGAGACAAAAAACCAAACGGTGAGAAGGCCAGGTGTTTGCCCGCAGTTGCTCAGTTGAAGGCTAGACTAACAGGAATCAAATACGTCTACAGTGTAACTTTCAAAATATTTCAAGAATCCGCAGTAAGAAAATAGAATCAATTTAAGAGACATTAAATCAAACAGAACAAAAACCGGTAAGTGAGAAAGAGATTTTTATTCGAAATTCGTACAGCTTTCACTGCTCGTAAATGTGCGATATGAAGATTTAAAATGCGAAATGTGATATAGAGGTGGTATAGGTTGTGTGGTTCACTTTTATTTTGTTAACCATTTTTCTTTTCAGTTTGGGAAATATAATCTTATTTTGTTCTTAAGATTCCACTACCTACAACGATCTCACGTTACTCTCCCAAAATAAGTTTATGCTAAGATTAAGAATTAAAGCGAATTGTTCCTTCTACATTTGTATAAACATTTCTGAATCATCTGAAAAAGAGATTTATGAGTTAAGATAGAGGTAAGAATCTATATGTGGTGCGCATATTATTATTACATTTTACTTTTACATGAGCTAGAAGCAGTTAATGAAATGGAACCAACTTTAGATCTGAGTTTAAACTCGTTAAATGTGTTAATTTTCATCCTTATATTCGTTTTGCTTCTTCCAAATAAAATCTTTTGTGTTGAGTATCTGTATACAGTCATTCTGAAATTAAGAATATTTCAATAAAGGAAACATTAAGCCTCTTTGTCTGTTAAATAAAATACAAATCAAAAGGGCTCAATCACACTCTCCAACAGAGACAAACTTAGATTTTTGCCATAGATACAATCTTTCGGCGTTAAGTTAGGAATGTGATTTCATAAGAGACTGAATGAGTGGTTTTAGTTTCTTCTGATCTCCTTGACTATTGAAATTAAGTCGTCAACTGCAGTAGCCTAGTAGTCATGGTCACTGACTTGTGACCGGCGTGGTGTGATAGTTAAAAGACGGGCAATTGTCCCTAGAATTTTCCTCATCACTTTGACCGGGCTCCAAAATTATGAAGTTCTTTGCCAGTAGCCCTGGTGTTGCTTTATAGTGCGGGGTTAACAAACGCAAACTCACTCGGAAGTTAACCAGAGAAAAGACTATAAATTATATATAGAGTTTATATATATAATTGCATATAGCCACCTGGGTAATAATCTGGACCATTATTTTAATCTTGTTATTGAATGGTCCTGGTCTTTGTGACTCATGCTAGCACAATAATCAGCTATTCGCTTAATCGGGAATATTTTAAATCGATATCTTTCCACTAATAAACAAGCTCCGTCCAGGAGACATGTGAGTTGTATTTGCCAGTTGCTTCTGTTAGTACTCGAGATTCTGGAAAATCTGCCCTCTTTGCTTCTTTGTCTTCGTCTTGTAGCTGCAACGTCTTTTGTCTTTGTTAGTTATTGTGTTGTCCATTTCCTGCTTTGTGTTAAATGTGCAATAAAACAGATTTACCATTTTGAAGGACTCCTCGTCAATGTCATCAAATGAAACATCAACCATCTAAAATACTCAGCATCGTTGAAGAATTTCTTGTACTCACTAAACTATGCAACATATATAGAGAGAGTTTATAAATACATAATAATGTACGCATATTAGCCTTATGCGTTATTTGTAATAAACAGTTATGTATATTTATGGTTTGGAAGTCTTAAAGAAGTGAATTCGTTCCTTTCAGAGCTACATCTTACTTCTGTATTTTCCAGCATTCAATATAGAAGTCCATCTCTTTCTTTTTCCTTCCCTGAAAATAACAACAATTAATTAGCACTTTGTATCTAAATATGGTGGTAATAACTTAACTTATATGTATATACAGCCGTAGTTTTCTGACAAAGGCAGTAAAAATAACCTTCAATTCCGATAAGGGCTTTAAACTAGTTAAATGGTATTATATTATATAATCTTTTTGGTGATTGTTATACGATTATATTTTATTTTTGTTTGTTTAAAATAGATTTTATACTCCAACAGAGATATCGAATTTTTTGTCCTATTTGGAGTTATATTGAATGATATAATCTCACATGTATTTGTCATTTCAAGTAAAGAGCTACAAACAATCCAAGTTCTTGTAAAAACTATATTTCATTATTTGGTTGTTAGTTACGTACATAAATCGGCTAAAACGTAAAAATAAAGTGATAAAAAGTCTTTGAAACTTTAATTCGTAATACGCCATAAAGTGTCAAAATTATTTTTTTATATCTTAAAATTTTTGACGAAAATATTAATATTTTTATTTCATTTACGCTTTGAAATAAAATTTTCCTGGCCACAAAAAAGGTTCAAATGTCTTCTAATAAAAAGTATTCTATGCGGAAGATTTTAGGAGAAAAATATATAGCCCACAAAGTAAGTTTTATCAGTAGTTTTTATTGAAGATTTCTTTTTTTGATTAAATATCGTTATTATAGTATGATATCAATATTTTATAATAAAATGAAAATATATATTTATTCCAAATAAAATAGGACTAAAGTACTTTACCAAGAGAGCATGTTTTAACCTTTTTATACAACAGGGTTCATTATTTGTTTCATAAAAAATTCAATAAACATATTGATATACAGCAATGGCAACTCAAGTTTTTCAGTTACATATTGTAACATAAAAATTCATTCGTTGTAAAATAGGACACATAAAACTTAAAACATATATATATAACACTATTTTCCTAAAAATATTTATTTTTAAAAAAAAATTATTATCTGCTTGATAAAAAATTTAAAAAAAACAAAGCATTAAATTTAATGCCTTATAACCATTTCGAATTTATTAACTTAACATTCATAGAATAGAATTTTTAATTTTAAAATTATGAACTACAAAATGTATTTGAATTTATTTACATAATATAAAATTGATAAAATAATATTTATATAAAAATGCACGAGGAAAAATTAATAAAGATTGCTAATAATAATGCGTCGTTCCTACAAATTTTGAAAATAGGCTTATTCCTATTTAAAAGATTCTTCTTTGATTTATTTTTGAAAAAATATTTAAAAATGATTGTTTAAACGGGAGAAAATTATAATCAGATACAAAAGTAACCTTCGGTAAAAATATATGTGTTTTATTCTTTCACACAAATGCATTTTAAAGAAACAAATTAGATTTCAAGAAAAATAAATTCCACAGAATTTCCGCAACGTTTATAATTTCAAAATGGCGGTTCAACAAGAATCATGAAATAATTTTTCCTTTTTTTCACATTAAAAGTGTCTTTTCCAGCTACTTTTTTTTCATTCTGCTCGCTTTAATTCAAAGCACAAATACGATGAAAATATATCGATTTTCTTCTCGCATTTGGCTTCGTTCCATTAACTTTCAATAGAGAAATATAAATTTACCATGTAACGCATGGAATTTCGTGACTTATTCCACTTCTCAGTTTGAAGGACAACATTATTATTCAAACAGTGAATTTCGAGATCTCGTAATGGAACACTATAACATGCCTTGATAAATTATTCTTTGCCTACAGTTCAGGAACTAGTTTTCAAGTTTATCAAATGTCATGTGAAATAATAATTGCTCTCGTAACTACTACACTACTGTTATAGTTCAGTAGAATTTTTTTTTTTTTTTTTTTGTATTTCAACAAAAATCGAACTAATTATGCTTTTAAATGATTGAAGTTTTCTGAATTAATACAGTGCAAACTGGAACAATATTACATTTCCATTGTGTGTGTGACAACTGACTTATTTTATTTTTTCCCCCACACAAAGACTGGTTTTTTTTTAAAAAAAAATTATCTACTTTGCAATATAACAACGAAAATAATGCAAACGATTTTTTTATTTATTTATTATCTGAGTCGATTTTTTATCGTTTTTTTAAGCGGGAATTTGCTTTGTTATCAACTTCTACAGAAGATACTAAATTCGTATTACTGTGTTATTATTCTAAAATAAACTTGTCAAAATTTTATACTGATAAGTTCGTTTCACAACGATTTTTTTTACAAACGCTTATCGTTTCTAGACAATAGAACTTAAAACTTTGACTGTTCGGCAATCTTCTTGCAAAATTTAGGAAATTATTGGGTAATCGCGATGTACTTACCAAGAATTTAATCTTCTTGCGTAAATTTATCCAAATGCTCGGAAATGTACAATTGCCAAAAAGACAAATACATAGATAAATAAAATAAGAAATATAACGTCTTTAATTATATTCTCAATTCTCGTCGAAGTAGAACTATATTGGTATTATTGTGTTAATGGAACCAAAATATATTGTTGCAAATTTGCGTGGGGATAAAGCAGCCTGCGCTCGAAATAATTTAATTATAACCGATTTATTAATGGATAAAAGAACGAAAAAATGACTACACGAATATATCCCAAGTAAATACTACAACAGATTACTCACAGCAGTGCTAAACGCGCTCGTTATAAACAAGCCTTTCAGCGTTCCAGAAACGGCACTCGAGAACAGATTCATTAGTAGGAACTCAGAAGGATAAAATCTCTTTGAATTATCGGAATCAACGCACAAGCAAGTTTTAATCTCAACTGACTTGACCTTCTTCTCAAAGGTCTCTTACATAGTCTCTCAGAAGTTTCCAGAAGGGTCAATCCCAGGGACTTCTCGAGGGTTCCTTGACGGTATAGTCTTTCGCTAAATTTGTCACCAAAGACAATAAAGTCGCCAATCTGGTAATCATGCTCACATTTTCTGGGGTTATCATCTTATTCAATTACATGACGGGATCGGACTTCCCCTGCAGAACTCAGTTTTCCTCAGGGAGAGCAAAGCTGCACGGAAAACGGCCCACATTGTTTCAGAATTCTAGTATGCAAATTTTATTCACATCAAAACATACATGTACATTAGGGTGGAACGAAAAAATAATTTTCAGAATTTCAAAACCTACCTATGCGAAAAAGATGTTCTATGGTATATAGCTAAAGAGGAAAATAAAAAATAAATTTTTATGTTAAGTAGTGCCACAAAGGGAATGAAGTTTAGGTATTTAATTTTTTTTATGGTAAAAGGTCAAAGCAATTTTTATTAGAGATAAACAGGCATTTTAATACTTGTTGACATTTACTTAGATGAGAGGACACCTATTAAATAATTAGACGGAAAAAAAACACGAGGCGCATTCAAACCTTATTTTAATGCTAAATTTTAAAAAAAAAGTCCTACTGTCAAAATGATAGCATAAGATAAAGGCGGAAAGCAGAATAAAGCTTGGATCGGACTCATCCGACGGGGCGAGGAAATAGAGTTGGGTTATATGAAATGTTGCAAAACAATGTGCATTGTAATATTCATTATTCAGTACTTATTTATCGATAATAATCGTTTTTGATTATTTATATTGTAAAAAAAAATAGTTTTACTTAAGTCTAAAACCATGAACGAAAATTAAGTAATCCAACCCTTTTGTGGCAATTTTAAATTTTTAAATTATTATTATTTTAAAATTATTTTCCCCCTTATCCACATATTATGAAACATATGATCTACATAAGTAGGTTCCGGTTATTAATAATTGTTTTTCTTCATATAACAACACCCCCCCCCCTAATATGCATACATAACACATAAAACTTAATTATCACGTTAGTGAAGGGGAAGATTATTATATACAGTAAATAATAGAAATTCTTTTAAAGCATTTCAGAATAATTTTTTAAAAAGTTTCGTAAAGCAGAAACAAGAAATTTTTTAGTTGGATTAGTTGTTTTATAAAAAATACTCACAATATGATTCATTGAGAGTTAATGAAATACATTTTTTTCCTTCTGTTCGGTCTAGGAGATATTCTAAAATACAAAAGAAACTGATGTATTCTTAGTTTGTATTACAAAATTTGAAAGGAATAAAATTATAGTATATTATATATTAATATTATATTGTATATATAGTATATATACATGTGAGTGCCATATTAATATGTATACTATTAATATACACTCATGTCCATAAATTAAGGATAATGAAGTTCAGGCAAAGAAAGAGACAGAAGCAAAACAAATTTGACTTATTTGTAAAGTCTATTTATTAAACAAAAGGTAATGAGCAAAAAAGATGCTGTATGTTTGACATAATTAATAAAAATTGCGATTTTTACTCCCTGGAGCAAATTTCAAAAAATAACCTATTTACAAAAAACAGTATAACATGGTTAGTATGATGGTTAATACGGAGTATGTCTCCCGGACGATGCAATACAGGCCTTACAACGCCTACGCATGCTGAGTATCAAATTATCAATCTGATCTTGGGGAATATTACACCACTCATCAAGCAATGCCCTCCGAAGTTCCAGTAGACAGGTGGGAGGGGGTTGACGGGCTGCAATTCGTCGGCCAAGCATATCCCACACATGCTCTATTGGATTCAAGTCCGGTGAGTATGCTGGCCAATCCATACGGGTGATATCCTCCGATTGAAGGCATTCGTCTACAATGTTTGCACGGTGAGGACGGGCGTTGTCATCCATAAACAGAAATTCAGCACCCATGGCGTCCCGAAACAAACGTACATGTTGTTCCAGAAGGACATCCCGATAGATGTGGCCTGTCATCGTTACACTCTGAACATGCAGGTCAGTTCTGGAACCAAGAATAATTCCTCCCCAAAGTACCCATCCTGCACCACCATAACGGTGTCGTTCTCTTGGTGGTAACGGGTACCTGGCGCTCTCCCTATGAAAGTCCGGGCGAGAATCAGACTGCAAACTATACCTGGACTCGTCGGAAAACATCACACAAGACCACTGTTGCGGTGTCCACAATGCATGCTCTCTACTCCAGGTTAATCGCAGGCGACAGTGAGTTGCGGTAAGGGGAACACATCAGACAGGCCTACGAGCAAATAGACCAGGGGTGGCCAACCCGCGGCACGCGTGCCACATTGTGGCACGCGGGGGGTCATAACTGTGGCACGCGAAGACTTCTTGAAAAATTACAAAAATGCTTGAAAAGATTACTGAATTGAGTTAAAATAGAAAATTATCATGAAAAGAATACGTAAAAAGCAAAAATTTTCAGCGTGAGATTTTAAAGGCGCTAAGCAAAATTTTTTCTTCTCTTTAGTATAGCGCCAAAAATAAGATTATGCTCCAAAACTTACATTTCCACAGCATTGTAACGTTCTGAGAAAAGTGTTGAGTAACGGTGATACTAAAAACAAACAAGACATCAATCATTGGCATGGCCAAGTAATTTTAGCGCGTTTTTCACATGTTGTATTTTACAATAATGCAACTAATGAACTTTTTACTAACAAAAAGTAGCACTTTACTTAAAAAAAATTTTTTTTAATTAGAAATTATTAAATTTAAATAGGATTCGGCTCATCTAGGGCACAAATGTTACCAAATGCCTAAAACCCGAGGTCAATTGGTTGCTTATTGGCTGAGAAAAAGGTACGACAAAATATGGAACGAAGACGAAATTTGCGTCCTAATAGCGCTTTTTTTACACTACGTGAAAAATGCGCTCTCTCTCGGATTGTCGAATCTGCCCAAAAAGTCACCTTCTCTCGGGTGCGGTTAATTTTTAACATCTGGGATTTCTATTCGAATTTCAGCTTCCCCTTGCAGTTCTGAAGTTTAGTGTTTATAGCTGTCGGCGTGATGTCAGATAAAAAAGTTTTTCCGAAGGTGTTGGCTATTTACGATTTATGTACTGTCAAGAAGTAATTCTGCAATATATTAGGAGAGCAGTTGTTAATACGGTAGAAGTAATTCTATCTGCACAAAGTAGCCGCTTTATAAAGCAGAAAGAGTGAGAACTTGCATCCATGACTAATCAAAATACTGGGTTTGGAGCCTGGAAAATTTGTAGCGTAACATTGACATATTTTTTATAGCTGTCAGACTCAGTTGATTTTAAACTCTGTTTAGCAAGACGTTAAGCTTTTTTCCTTTTCTAAATCTGTTTTTAGATTTTTGCGTTGAGCATAGTGGTTTAAAATTTTTTATTTTCAATATGTTTTTGAGTAAACCTTCGACATCGAAAAGAAATTGTGAAGAGGATATTGCAGCACGTGATTTTAAAATTGTCTGGAAAGAACAATACTTGTTCACATATCAAAATGCTTCCAAGCCTATTTTTTTGATACGTGGAATTTGTATAGCAGTTCCAAAAAAATGTAACTTGGACCATCATTTCAAACAACTGTATAGTGATTTCAACAGAAAATATCCTGTTGGATCAAATTTGCAAACGGAATTTATCAATAAATAGAAAGAAATCTTTAGCTGGCCAAAAATCTTTGTTCCAAAAGAGAAATGATAAAATGGAAACACTGATGAAGGCTTCTTATGAACTGTCTTTGTTGTTAGCCAACATGAAAAAACCATATTCTGATGGATAAGAGATAATAAAAAAGTAGCTTTCTAATTTTCGCCCAAAATATAGGTGATCTAAATGTCAAAAATATGGTTGATAAATTAGTTTTGTCTAAAAATATTGTCAAGCATTGTATAGATGATGAGGGCCAGGATGTTGGAACACAAATTGTCTCTGGACTTCAAAATTGCAAATAACTTTAATTAACTTTGGATGAAAGCTGTGATATTACAGACACAATGCGCAGTTAAGCATCTTTGTGCGTTACACGGACAATAATTTTGATACTGTGGAAGAACTTCTTGATTTGCGCTAACTAGCAGGTAAAGACATTTTTAAGGAACTTTAAAATGTAATTGTAGTTAACAAAGTAGAATGTACAAAATTAGACAGTGTTTGCACAGGAGCGACTTGCATGGGTGGCACAATAAAAGATTTTGTTGCATTGCTTGAAAATTATTTGGAAAGAAAAGTTTTCAAGATCATTTTATTATTCATCAAGAAGCTCTTTGTGTCAAGGATTTAAACTTGTTTTTCGTTGTTAACTCCGTGGTGCGCTGTATCAACAAAATACGAGCTCGTAATCTGAAAGTTCACTTGCGAAATTTTGGAGTTTGAGGGATTGTGATTTAGAATATCTGGAAGAAAACGATGAACTGCCTAGTGAATACTCGCTCCTCAGGAGTGAAAATTGGCTGTGCTCTTTAGCTTTTCTTACCGATATAATGGAACATTTAAACAATTTAAATTTAAGATTACAGGGACAAAATTGTATTTTTCCTACCCTAGTTGGTCATATATCTTCTTTTGTGAACAAACTTTTGTTTTTTGTCTGGATTTTGTAGAGAAAAAATTAACTCATTTCCCATTCACACATGCAGGAATTATCTGCAAATTTAGTAATGTTCTAAACTATGAAACATTCAAAAATTTAATATCCCAGTGCCAGGTTTGAGGATTTTAAAGATAACAAAAATACTGAACTTTTCCCTAATCCTTTTTCGATTTCTCTTCAAGACATTAATTGTTACCTACCTCAGGTACAAACTGAAATTATTGACCTACAGCACCATATTACTCTGAAAAACAAATATAAGGAAATTATTTTAACCGCAAATGATCAGAATTACATCGAATTTTGGAAATTTGTGCCACCAAGCAATTTTCCAAATTTACATGATTTAGCGGTCAGATATTGTTGTAGGTTTGGATCAACAATGTTTGTGAAGTAATGTTTTCTGTTATGAACGTGATTAAATTAAAATATCGCTCAAAATTAACTGATATGCACGTAAAATACCTAATTTTGTTAGCATCTTCATGAACTATAATCCAAATATAGATGATTTAGTAAAAAAAACTACAAATTCAAAAACCACATTAAGAAAGTACTGACTGCTCAATAATAATTTAAAATTAAACTTTTCAAGTAGCTTTTTTTATTTTGTATCTAAGCTAACTGATTGATCCTGTAAAAATTTATCAACAATAAAATATATAAGTTTATACTTTTGTGTCATTTGTTATACCATTTTTTTTTTAATTTTTTTTATTTTTTTTATTTAATTTTTTTTTTACATTTCACTATATAAAACGTGCATTTAAAAATATGTTTTTGGTGAAAATAACCCATAATAATCCTATATGTAACATTTTTTCACTTTTGTATATTTTTTAGTTTGGTAGAGAAGTTGAAGTGGCACGCGGAACTTCTTTTTATCAGATTGTGGCATGCTACCCAAAAAGGTTGGCCACCCCTAATATAGACCAATGTGCCCTAAGCGTCTGTACACGGTCTGCCTTGAAACTGTCGTACCGGTAGCTGAAGAGAGCTGACGAGACAGGTCTGATGCTGTGCTCCGTCTGTTTCTTTTGGCAGTAACTGCCAAATACCGGTCCTCATTCGGCGTTGTAACTCGGGGGCGACCTGTACTATAACATCTACTCACATTACCATCATCTTGGAATCGTTGCCAAAGCCTGGAGATGACACTCTGGGTGATTCCAAGTTCCTCGGATACTTCCAGCTGGGTACGTCCACATTCCAGTCGTCCGATAATTCTACCACGTAAAAAATCATCCAAATGCTTCCTTTGTGGCATAACTATGCGGTTATTGCACTGAAAGGCTTTTAAAGCGCTTGTGAACAATTTTACTTCTTTGCCACCATTCCTTATATATCCTCTCCCTCTTACACTCTCGTCATTGTGACGTACTATCCGAGCCATCTGGTGGTTTCCTGTAATTTGCATATTCATCTTCAAGATGTGTGTGATACTTCTACAGGTGAAATTTTTATTTTAGAGTTCAATTTCTGTGTGATTCTGAATTATCCTTAATTTATGGACATGAGTGTATATAGTGTATATTGATACTACATATTTTTAATAATTAATTTCATTTCATTTAAAATTCTGCAATAAAAACTAAGTATACATTATTTATTTGTATAGTATATTAGTAATATATACTATATATATATTGAAGAACTACGAAGATTTATGTATTAATTTTTGTACCATGAAATTTAAACAATTCTAAAAGAATAACATTTTATGCTATAAGAAAAAAAAATGTTTGTTTCAAAAGTTTTCCCGAAATAATATCATTAAGCTAAAAGGTTTTATCTAATGGTCCTGTTGCATTTCAATTGCTCCCTATTGACTTCTTTCAGATGTGCTGGCATAGTTCCAGCATACTTAATTTAATAGTTTTTTAAATGTTTGATCTCCAGAACTAATGTTTGTCCAGAGAAATGTTTGCCCTAGAGAATTTAAATATGATTTATTCCCGAAAAGTTCCTAAATTTTGTTTGCCCAGTAAATTATATACTTAACTCTTATTTCTATAGAGTTTTATACTGATTTCCTTTTTGGAATTTAGTGAAAATCACAAAATTGCTCAAATTCCACATAAAGTCATTATTCCTTATGCCAGTAATGGTATAAGGAATTTATTATTTAAAATTAATTTAATTAATTTATTAAAGAGAGGGTAAAAAAAGAAGAATATTTGGTGGGCGCGCCAACATATAGTTCATTTTAAAAAGTGATAGAAAACCAAAAATATTAAATTTTTTTTTCTGTTCACCATTAATTATTTAGTAATAAAAAATGTTGTGATTCTCTTCGTAATTATTTCTTTACTTTCTTTGAATTTAACATAAAAGAAGTAAAGATATTTAAATAAGTTTACCTAATTTATTAGGACGGGTTGAGGACTTTAAATTGATATTAAAATATATTCTCACATTTATATTTTACATTTGCAAAAGATATCCACATTTCCATAAGGGAATTTCCTCATGTATAAAAAATGAAATACGTCCAAAAAATATTTCTTTTAAGTACTGAAATTGAAATTTTCTAAACTTTACCATTTTGAAATCTGCTGTAGGCTAAAGTAAACTTCTAGGCTGGCTGTAGTTTACTCATCACTGCATTATGTCACCCTTAGTAGCCAATTCTATATAGTCAATACGTTTTCGAGAATTTAAATAAACATTATCAAATGAGCTGAATAAACTGCAATTGGGTTGGAGATTTTTCAACAAGAAAGTTAATTTCTATTTCCTTCCCATTCCTAAATAATGCCCATTTTATATTCAATCTGCATTTAAGTGCATCTCTTCTACAATTCGCACTATTCACTTCAATATATTCCATTTGACATAAGTCGCTTCTGAAAACATTTATTGTTTATGTATACTAGAACAGCCTTTAGAACTTCGTGGATCACTAAATGTATAATTTTATGTTTGGTGTACCATTATAACTGTTGTAGTGTCTGGCTACTGTTGGCGGGAGATTATGGAATGTTGGCGCTATTTAGTGCGTCTTAGGCGGTGTGTTGCTGTTTTTTAGGGAGAAGGTGATTGACCCTCGAAGGTGACGTTCAGGGAAGAGAGAGTCCCTCGTTTTAGGAGCGCAGTGGATTGCACTTGGGTTTTGCTGTATTGGAAAAGATAGAATCCTGTACTGTTGATGCAACGTGCTGTGTCGTAAAGTGATAAAGACATTAAAACTGTATTGTCATATTTTTTACGTCTTTTTTTTACATTTCCATATCATTGAAAAGGAACTTCACGAAAAGCAAGAACAAATCGGCAACGTAAGGAAATATCAACAAACTAAAGTGTTATGCCACAAATTACCCATGATTGCCAACTCTCATTTTCAAATATCGCTAGATACACCAGAAAAAGTAGCTCAGTAGTCTCTAAACTCAGAAGCAATTTAATAGCTAATTTTTTTAAAGTGTAATCCATGTTTTGAAATATGTTTTGTTACTTAAAATGGAAACTAAATAATTGGTCTAATTCGCTCCAAACATTTTAATAAATATAATTTTATCGTATTCTAAATTAAATCCACTTGGTACCCCAAATGATTATTGGCGATTTTCCTTCTTGAGAAGCTGTGAAGGTATATGTATTTTAACGTCACCACAGTCAAATTTCCCCTTTGCGATTCCCACCATAAAATCACACACGCAAGTAGAAAACGCGCCGTGGAAATATTACCAGAGTAACAAACTAGAAAGAGAAAGGTTCTTTCATGCCAAGGACAATCTTAAATACAATTTTATTGATCCTGAAACAGGTGACAGAATGTGGGGCAATTCAAAATTCAGGAATAAGAAACACAGGGGAAAGCGCGACATCGCCATATGAACTCATACATATACGCAACATCATTCGAATGTGTGTGAGTTCATATATGGCGAAAGCATCAGGAGAAAGAAAAGACTGTTTTGACTATATTTTGAAGTTAATATCGACCCATTTCCCACCAAAATCTGACTTTTTAAATTGAAAACTTTCTTTTTTCAAATAAAACACGCGAGTAAGAATCTTTTATGTTTGTTATTGTTCTCTTTTGCTGTTATTTATATGATGACGTGAGTGCAGAGGATCCCAAATATTTTTGTCTCATAGACCCTTGCCATGTATTTTGGCTTGGGTAGACCCCTGCTTTCCTAAAATTGAATTTTTACAAATTCATCACTTAAATGTCTTTTTGACACAGCTAGTTTCAAGCTACTTACTTTAAAAGAATTAAATTTCTCTCTGTATTTATTATAGTGTTTAAAACTGAAGAAGCTCATGTTAATTAGATTAAAATTTATTAATACATAAAGTAACTGAACAACAAACAAATGATTTTAATGGAGAGATGATTCTGGTGCTTCACACACACACACACACACACACAATAACAAGTTTTCAACATTTGATATCATTCTTTTCAGGTTGAACCCTAAATCTCTTCTGTTAGTTATGAACAGTCCCCCCCCCCTCTTTTTTTTTGTTTTGGAGATTGGCAACCGCACTGAAAATCCTCACTAGGAAAAGCAATTAAAAACTTTCTCACGATATTCCACAAACAGGTATGTCTTTTTAAAGCGAAAATTGCTTGCATGCGTTTCTAAACTTTACTTTAAGATATTCGTTAGTGCATATTCCAATCAGTTCCTATTGTAATATGATTTTTTTTCAATGCTACTTATGAATTGATTTTGATTATGGCAATACAAATCATACTCAAAACATTTTCAAACCTAGTTTCAAAATCTGAATGAAAGGCATTTAAATGCTCAACGTATATTAAAAAATCCTGACAGATTGGCTGTGACAAACTGAGAAAATTCACTACCTCCAACGTTTTATACTGCTTTAGCTTTTCTTAAAAGGAACGCTGAAATATTTCTTGTATTAACAAAATTCATACTGTCTACTTATAACTGCAAATAAACCTCATTAAATTTAGTAAATAAATGTGTTAAATAGGTAAATTCTGGTTTGCACTTGATTAATTTTTTAAAAATGAAAAGTCACTTTCTGGTTTAATGAGAGCCATTGTCATAGACCCCCATCTATACCTCATGGACCCCCAAATTACTTTTTCGCTTATGTGGACCCCTTTCAAGTCTTCATAGACTCCTAGGGGTCCATATAGACCACTTTGGGAATCACTGGTATAGTGCAAACTTTGGCTGCGGTGACGTTACTACGTAAGTAACTCAGTGAAATTCACATCAATCTCTTTCGCAAAATAATACAAGAAAGCCTTTACAATTAATGCACGCATTAACTAAAATATGCATTTTACTTTAACGTTTTGCAAATTTACAAGAACTACTTCAAGGAAGGATATGGCTCTCCAGAAGAAGAAAAATCTGTAGAGAAGAATAAAATAAATTACAGAAAACAGAACTAAAAATGGTACTTATGCATTAACGCAACCTATTGGCGGCAATGTATGAAACGAAGCACATGAATCCCAATTCAGCGCGTACAATTCAGCGAGCCCAATTCAGCATAAGAAACCGGGGTTGCGAACTTAGTGAGTTATTAATAGAGTTGGCGATTGTTGCGATAATACGTAACTTAAAATAAGAGTAAATAATACATTGAATAGCAATATTCCTGATGTGATATCGTGAATATCCCAGACTCAAGAAAGACAGCATGAGTGATGTATCAATCTTTTATTCACATTACTGTCATAAAACACGATGACACAGACTTAAATTGTAATCATTTTCACATATATAAGGATATTAATAAATTTCTGAGTTGGTGACACTTTCAGAGACGACAAAAATAGATCATGATAGCATCCGTTACATCTGACTTTGGCAAGTGCACAGACTCCACGTCAGTTCGCTGGAGGACCTTCCAAACATCCCTCTTCGAGACAAAATATAAAAAGTTCTGCAGTTGAACTCGCGCATGTGTAGTACCTTGGATACGCCTGGTCGCTATCCAAGGTTATGGAATACTGTCTATAGTTCATTTCACTGCCACACAGTTACAACCTGGTAGACGCAGAAGTGAAATACGTATGAAAAATAAGATATAAAGTTAATTGTTGTCCTTGATAAACGGTGTGTTAAGTGATAGAGTGATCAATTTTAGATAATTGTATAACAGTTCTCATTCAAAACCCACCATGCAAGTTCTTTGATAGCAAACTGGCTGCCGTAATGAGGGTTTTGAATTCAACTGGGGCGTTCTCTTTATCGACTCGTGGATTTGAGTCCCGAATTTGTAAAGTCAAAAAAGGATTAAGGCAGTGCATCTCAAACTTCTAATATTTGTGATCCAATATTCCACCAAAGTTTTCCTTCCATACAATAACAATGTATTGAATTTTCTAATAGCATACTTTGACGCAAAGCTTCGATACAAGTTTAACCTTTTAAGTGCCACCGACGTATATAAACGTCTCGCTCGATCAAAGCGTTAATTGCCCGGACGTATGTATACGTCTTTCCGAAGTACGATCTTTTCTGTGGCCTGCTATCTATAAAATTATTCTGAAGGCATTGGAATGCAATAAGAGGACCTTGATAGTGTTTGCGAAGGATTTGCTTATTCCCTCTCCCCAATACATAACATACGCGCGCCTACGTGGAAAACGGTGGCATTGGGCAGGAAATCGTGTAACTTTTAATCGGCAGTTGAAGGGATTAATTACAAACAGTATAAATTATCAAGGTAAGTGTTAATTTTTGTAATAGTTTTATGTATGACAAGCCCATTGGGTCATTGGTTTATTATTAAACTTGTTCATAACTTAATATTGTTAAATAATTGAAAAATACATATTGTGTATATTATATCAGTGTAAATGTGTATTTTATTATGTCAAAATGTATTTTGTTTGTTTACTTTCAATAAATTAATTTTTTTTAAAATAATCTTTTGTTTTCGACTTTTCTATGATCTCGTGCCCCCTTCGTAGAATTATCACTACCCTCTAGCGGGGCGTGTCCCACAGTTTGAGAAACGCTGGATCAAGGTGCTTATAGTATAATTTGAAATCTTTGCAATGACATGATGTGAATGGAAACAAAAGTTTTCTTACCCATCATAGCATTCAATCATGTGTCAAGAGCAACTTAGTTGAGTAACAGACTTCTAATTGATGTAAATATAGAAAGATTAGGTCAAATAATTTTTGACCAAAAAAAATCTTGAGGGAAAGGCTGAAGTTTATTAAATGTGATGTGCCTCAGAGTTTTCAAATGTGGCGAGAATGTGAATACGTCAGCTTTCTTCGTCTAACTGAAGCTCAGAATTATGAAACGTTTAAGTAAACTTTTGAGTCTACAAGAAGATCATATTGCTGTGAAGATCCTTAATAAAATTATGCATCTCTATACTCTCAGTCATAAAAAAATCACACACACACACAGTTAAACAAATTCCGAAAAAAATATCACATTTGAATATTTAAATAAGTATAATTTAAAATCCTCCGGTTGTTATTTTACCAATATTAGGCCTGTTTCTAAAGCTGGTTTATAAGTCAGATGAATAACCATCTATATCTATTTTGTCTATCAATCTATCTATCGTATATCTACCAATGTATTTCAGCTCTATCTATGCCTATCTTGTCCTATTTTTTCCTTAAGTAATTTTTAAAAAAACCTAACTATATCATAAATCGAAAATTATTTTGAAGAAAAAATATATATTGGAGAAACAAGTGAGTATTTTGAAAGAATTTATGGAGTAAAATTTTATATGAGGGAATTAAACTGATGGAAAATATACATTATAAATTTAAAATTAACTTAGTGTGAGTTTTAGTATGCTGAAATTTTAAATTTTGTTAACCGAAAAATACTGAAATATTAAATCCTAAAAAAAATCATCAAAAAAACCCTTTTTTAATTTAATAACTACTACTTTAACATCTTGGGTTTATCCTATCAAAACGTGTTTTTCTTAACTTTTTAAACAACTGTGCAAAATAATGCATGTATTATTATTTTCGGTAAAAAATGATTTCTATGAATTCTGTAAAAATATTCTGGGGATTTACAGCCTCCGATATTTTTATTTTGAGCCTTTTTTCTTTTCTGCTTGAAGTACGGCAGAAAACAGTCACATATATGTAAGCAGTAAATCAATTCACGAAATGCAATTTTTCAACTATAAACTTTTTCTCTTCTCTTTAAACTTAACTTTTTTAAAAGAGCACCTACTGTGGAAATGACTGTGCACGATAAATCGGAAGAGGAAAAAGTCGTGGATAGGACCGATTCGATGGTCTGGGAAGAGAAAGCTGAGAACTTATATATACGTATTATCTTAACACACACACAATGCCAACGTTCAATATAATTCGCCAAGTTGGCAATCCTAATTTCACATGTGTCGTATGCGCTGAATTGGCAATCATGTGTTTCGTTTTATATAATGTCGCTAATAGTTTGCGATTATACATAAGTACCGAGAGCTGAGATTATGAAATGAACATTGTACTGTATATATTCACTGCTCAGTACGCACTTATCAATATTCATTGCTTTTGATTATTAATATTGTAGAAAAATAATTTTGTTTTAAGTCTAAAATCTCTCTCTTTTAACCCTCTTTTTCCATTTTTTTCAAAAATTCAACTCCTTTCAGTGGTAATATTAAATTTTGAAACTATTTTTCTTCTAATCTTCACACCATTGAACTTCTTTCCCGTACATAATTGTAGTTTCCGAATAATAATAATTTTTTTCGCTATATAACCATGATATATATATATATATAATTTATTATTATTATTTTGCTCACAAACCGCATTACATAACAAGTAATTTTTAAAAAAATTTTCAAAACAATTCCTACTTTGAATGGATGAATAGAAAGTAATTATATATATATATATGTGTGTGTGTGTACATAGAGAGAGAGTTAACTAATAGTAGGAATTGGAAAAAAGAGCATCGGCTTGGCTAGTTTGGCTGAAAAACTGGTTTTCGACGTCAACTTTTGTCATTGTTTTAACAGTTACATTGTTACAACAATGGAGATAAATCCAAGTGGGCGTCAAAAACCGGTAATTAATTTAATTTAATTAATTAACTGGTAATTAATGAGTTAATATTTGAAAAATTCTATTGACATCAAGTGTCATCCATTACAAGTTTAAAAAATTATTTGAACTTGATTGGATGAATAGAAAGAATTTTATTAACGATTGAAAATTTGTGTGTGAACAAGATATATATATAACGAGACCAGACGTCCCGTTTTGAGCGGGACTGTCTCTTTTTATACATACGAGTCCCGGTTTCCCCGAAATGAACTCTGGGACGCAAAATTGACCCGTTTTCGGAAACCGCGCGAAGTTGTTCGGAAAGCTGTATTGAAACTTGAAAGTCATACTGTATCGGCAGTTGAAGCTGCAAAAGAAATCAATCAACTAAAAGACAATTTGACTCAGAAACAGACCAATCAGTCTCTTCCATTTACGGTCCGTCAATTAATGGTGAAATCAAAAGATAATGGTACTTATATAGATGAAGAGTTTGTGAAAAAAACGGCTCCATAATTTTATAAATTAAGCCTTGAATATCTGGAGCAGTGAACTTGCTTTCTTACCAAAGTAATGGAGATATTTTATTGGGCAGATTTAAAAAAGGTCCCCGCATGGGAAGACGTTCAAAAATCTCTGGATTGAAAAGGAGTATATTGACTGTAATAAAGATACAGAAGTTTTTGACGAATTTTCATTAATTTCTAACTACATTACATCGCAAAATGTAACCGAATAAAAATGATCTAAATGTTTCCACGGAAACTCATTGGGTGGAAGTATTCAAGCACTTTCACGCCAACTATCTACAGCATGAAAACTTTTCTATTTTATTTGAATATATTTTATGTTTGCCTGCTACAAATGGGGGGCTCCAGTAGAAAGAGTATTTTCAAGGATGAACAAATTGTGGACCCATCTGAGAAAACCCAACTACTAAATTCAGTTCTAAAGATAATGTTGATAATTAAGGTGAATATTAAAAAAACAACCCAAGAGTTTCATTCTTACTTAAAATCTTCACCAGCTATATTAAAGAGCAAATTTGTTCATCTGATAAAATAAATATAACTAAATATTTGGGGTATATTTTTTAATTCGTAACTTTAAACTAACTTTTTCTGAATAAATAACTTTAAAAAAGTGGGTTTTTTTTTCAATGTATACCTGTTAATTGACCTAAACAAAATAATGTCCCGTTTTGAGTCAAAGAATAAATGGTCACGTTATATATATATATAAATATAGAGAGAGTGTGAGCTAATAGTAGGAATTGAAAAAGTACATAGAATACTGTCAAGTTATTCTAAAAATCTGACGAGACATGTTATTCCAAACGATATCATGAAAGATAATACCATGATTGGTAAATTGCCAGAAACCACATTATTAACACCATAACTGAATATTTTATGTTGTTCAAACAAAAATCCTGTAATATATTTATTACACTCCCAAAAGAATTACAGAAATATTCATTTTTTTATATAGAATTATTCGGTGAAGCCTTAATTGGAACTAATCGGCGTCGACTTGAAATGCGCATTCTCACTGGAGACAGATCTTGGAATCAATACTGATGACGCAAATAAGAACCCTACGCAAGCGCAATATTTATTTACCTGTAAAGGAAGCAGGAGGGATGTCGTCTGCTCTCAGCATGATTGTTGTGCTTTGCTTAGGGTTGCTTTTGACAAGTACGATTGGGGATGCCTCTTCCCAAGAAGGTATCCAAACTTATTTCCTGATCTTAAGTGCTTTTTTAAAAGTAGTTTCTGTGTATACAGTTGTTTCATATTCGGCGATGTTTGCTTCCACGTCACACAACAATGTCAACAAGGTGTTTTGACAAAGTTGTGTGTGTGTGAAAAGGGATTTTATTTTTCGTAAAGTAATGATAATATGATAACTCTTAAAGTATCCAACTACCATAAAAGTGTGAATTTTCAGAAAAATTGGCAGATTTTTTTTATGATTTTATTTTATAGGTCATTTTATTAGCTTTATAAAAATACCAAGTTTATTATTTTCCATTCACTAGAACCAAAACTACAAGTGTTTTGGTAAAAGCAGATGCCACTACTTTAAGCAAGACGTCAGGCTTTAAAATGCGTTTTACTCGAAATGTGTTTTTTTTTTTTAAATCCTGAAACGGGGATTTATAAAAATTTGTTGATAAACTTTTTGTACAGAATGCGCCTGGATTATGTAATTTTTTGTCAAGTTTTACCAATTCTTTTCCATTTTAGTAATAATAATTTATTTTTCTCTTCTTAATTTAAGCAGCATAATTTTCTTAAAATGTGCTAAATAAATCTAAAAATCACAAAAAAAAAAAAGAAAAAGGTGGAGATATGTGGGAATTAGTCGCAAGTAGTCGGATACCTTAAGGTTATAATAGATGACAAACTATTTTTAACACCTTTTTATAAGCTTCAATTGTTTTTAAGGGGTCTAAGGACTCTTAAATTGCAAATTTTTCAATTTTTTGAAAAAAATATATGTTAAAGCCTTAACATTTCTGAGCATTTTGATACCAAAATGTTGTTGATACTGTAAAAAGTTCCGAAGTTATTGAGAAATAACTAGAGAAATTTAAACAAAATCCCTATCTCTTTCGTATCTTTAACTTCATTTTTCTCAAAACAACAAATTTTAGCTTGCGCGCAGAAATTCTCAGAAACTATTTATGAGATCGATTTGAAATTTCATACAGGTGTTCAAAATATGGCTCTTCATAACTTATACTTCAATTTTCAAAAAAAAAATGTAATAAATTTTTTAATTTTAATTTTAATTAATTTTTTTCTTAAAATTTTAAAATTTTCGTTGTAATTGTATTTAAAAAATATATTTTTTTCTCTAAATTTTTTAAAAGTTTGTATAACTTTGAAAGTGAACATTTTTATACCAAGTAAAGTTAATTTTGTAAATTTTGATCAATTTTGTACTTTAGAATTTTGTGCGCTGTAAAATACTAATTTTCAAATTTTTGAAAAATTGTCCAATTTTTATTTCTTTATAAATTTTAAAAATTTTTCTTAAATTCTCCGGAAACTTGAGAACAAATGTAAATATATGTGATTATCATGTGATAAAAATTTCAAATGATTGTTTTGCTTTATTGCTAAGTTACATTGGTTTCAAGAAGGATATTTTTTTCGAGTGCACAGATATATGTTAAGGGTCCTGAGACCCCTTAACGGAATCTTTGAGTTCCATTTTTACCAACTTTAAAAAGTCAAATTAATTCGAAATTTTGCTCACTTGTCCAGGACCGATGATAATACAATAATTTAATAATTTTGTTCCATTACCTGATCAGGATCACCCGTATTAAAGATTTCCCATTTTCAGATCCCTTTTCGCATCTGGCAACTAATTTCAGATCCCATTTCGAGATTTGACGACTATTTTTAGGTTTGCCGACTAAAAGATTGAGTTACAACTTAGTTCGATTAACTATAAAAGGGTGTTTTTTAGTTTTTTTAAAATAATTTATTATTGTGAACATGTAATCATTGATAAAATCTAATACAATAATTCAGATGGCTTCAATTCTACGCATTTAGTTTTAAAAATATTTAAAAATTAAAAGAGGTATGGTATTAATGGGAAAAAAATGATACTATAAAGACACATTCCATATATAAAATTTATTCCACATACAAACCAAGAGTTAAACAATTCTTTCTCTACAAGGAAAAAAATGATTCTATTCCTTGTGTTAAAAAATCAATGTTTGAAATATAAATAATAAATAAATTACATTCCATAAAAACTAAAAATATTAAATATTTGAATATGTATATATTGAAACATGAAATATTTTTGTTTTTCTTTTCCCTACAACTCAGTAGTGTAGGCAAATTACAGATGAAGGTTGGCTGTTCTCAAAACAGTGTTTAAACTTTCAATCTTAATTCCTAAAGCTAAGAGTTTGCTATTGTACTACCGCGGCTAACTTACTTTTGACATATACCTCTATTTTGCTTTGCTTCTTTAGATTTGTAGCAGTTAAGTAGTATATGTTATTATGTATTTTTTTATGAAAACATACACAAGTGAGTAATAAGAAACGCAACAAATATTTTGTGTAGAAAAAAAAACTGTTAGATTTGTACAAAGATGATAAGAATTTTAAAATAAATTGTTCTTTATGCCTTAATGTAACTCTAAGATATGGGTCCTATTTTTATTTTCATTACACCAATAATTACGATTTTATACTGCTCTTTTTCGATCCTACTTCTTTCAAAGAAGTTATGTTCATTTCCCAAAGTTAGCTTATGCAAATTGATGGGGAAAAGAAGCGAACTGCCCCTTCTAACTTTTATTCAATATTAAAGGTTTTACGCAGAAGTAAAGGTGAAAGACTAAAAAAGAGCTTTAGGATTAGTTTTGAATTAATATTAAGAAAGAGAGTAGGAGTTATTACGATAGTTTTTAGCTGATTTAGCCTCAGAAACGTCTAGTCTTGATTTTTAAATATAACTTTGAATATATTTTGAGTTATTACTTGCATTTATTTTCTCCATTTTATGGTAGTATTATCTGTTCTCTCATTTAGAGGCTTATTCTTGCTATACATTTCGAGTTAAGAGTTTGTAAATAAATTTTACTTAAATGCAACTTACTGTTTGCTTCTAATAATTTATAAAGATTGTTTTTCGATTCTTGCATACTTGAAACATAATCGAAAAAAACTCCATCAAATTACAATTAAAAGATAACTATAGTGTATAATTTTTTCAGCCAGAAAGAGTTTTTAGTATTCTATTAAATCCTGAATTCATATGGGTATAAAGAAGGATACTTTTTAAAAATTTATTTGTAACTTTTATTGGTTTTATTTATTACTCTAAATCTTTCGTGTATTAGAAAACATTTTTCTACCAAAGGAAAATATTACCATTTTAATTTATTTTAAATAAAGACAGCTTAAATGGATTGTGAAGAAAATCACATGAAATAACTAATGCTGCTGAAAATAAATACTAGACAATACATACAAAAAACTTAATGTAATGTAATTACTTTAAATATTTATTTTAGATTAACATTTTTGTCAATTTTTTTGCCTCAATGAACCTAATCTTTAAAAGTAAAAAAAAACTAATTAATTTGAAGTTTATACAAATGTTACCAGTACCGTCTACCATAGAAACCATCTCAAAGGAAATTCCAAAAAGGAAATGAGATTGGTTGCTGTGGTTAATTATCTTGCACTGAATCTACGGATCCTCCTGATTTCGTGACTTCACTACAGAAGTAATGGATGACAGAGCCATGTTCTTCGATCGATCAAACACGTGGGCGTGAGACTAGATAGTGGAAACAGTTTGTCCCGTAATGGCTGCCCTTGTATAAGTCGTGACCAATAAAAGAAATGTAATCATTTTCACAAACGGCGATCTTGTAAAATTTTAGTTTTCTTAAAAATTGAAATAAATTTATCGTCGTATATAGTGCTAATATTTGTTTTTCTTTGTTAATTTGTATTGTAAATATATTTGTTAATTTAAAGCATAGCTAAGAAAAAGAAGAAAATTTAAAATATAAATGAGAAATTTTTACGCCTTTCGTAATTATTCTTGATTTTCTTTCAGAAATTAAAAATAGTAATTGGATGACGATACGATTTTTATTCCATCTCTTTAAATTATTGCTTTATTAACAACTTTATTTTAACCAAACGAAATTTCTTTAAATAAATTCATATAAATATATACTAACTTAAACTTCGCTCAAAAAATAAATTCAAACGATCTTCATGTATAGTCGCTGGTTATTTTTTAATTTGAAAAGTGTTCTAAATTAAAAATTACAATGAACAGTTTATTTATTTTTAGCAAAAAGAGTTTTAATTTGAAGTTTTTTTCAGAACAGTTTTTAAAATTAAAATTTATCACTATTTATATATTCCCAGAATTAAAAAGAAATATACCATTCGGAAAATCTTTTACTCTGTGTGATATTGTCTCATCCAAACAAAACCTTATAAAAAAGGATAAATTAACAGTTTCACCAATATTTTAGACAAAAAAATATTATCTACTTATTTCATTATATCTATTAAGAAAAAATTGCTATTCATAATAAAAATGAAAAAATCTTTCATATAAAAATATAATTAACTATTGATAACCACGAAAACCACTTGATTCTTAGAAGTATTTTAAAAAAATTATTTATACATTGACTAAATTTCACCTATATTTCCAAATTCCAATAGGTCAATAAATTCTTTGTACACAAAAAGAAAATTTAAACAATCTACAAATAAACACAAGCTCCATCAAAAATTCAAAACATTAAAGATGAGTATGATTTAATAATATTTTATAAGTGTTTTTATGTCTTATCTAAAACAGTTTAAGAAGCGTTAAAAAGGTCACAACCAAAGCAATAATTTTGCTTTTCTAGTGATTTATTATCAACCTGATTTTCGCTCCAGTCATTTTCCAGTTACAATTTGAAACCGTAATTACAAAAAAATCCAAATGCTTCTTTTTCGAGGGGGGGGGGGGGAGACCCGTGTGAGACAGAGAAATTAACAATCATTTTGTTTATTTTAATATTTATTTCGGTGATTAATAACAAATTTAATCTGACGACAAAATATATAATTTTAATTAATTAATAACTGCTTATTTTTAAAAAGAAAATTAAGAAATCGAATCATAAATACAAATAAATAAATTAAATACTTATCCGTATAGACTTATTGTAATCTAGTTTTTATGAAAATTTGTCTGAACATTAATGAAATAAAATATTAATACCATGATTTGAAAACAGTTATGAGACCTTTTTGCTCCGTTAACTACTCAGTTCCTAAAATGTCGAAGTCTTTTAACACTGAATTTTTCGAAGTTTATTTGTATATTCTAAGAAAAAACACGTAAGAGTTGAATGAAGTACTGAATTTTGAAATAAACATAATCATTTTCATATACACAATTTATTGTTATTAATAATCATGTTTAAAGAAATAAAAATTGTAGCCCTCCGAATAAACCAAATGTTCTAGTTTGTCACCTTTAATTTTAGGCAATAATTAAGTATAAGTACACATAGATAGAAATAGAAATAAATAATAATCATACGCTAAATAGCTATAAATCTAATAAAGCACAAGAATAAACGGAAGTAAATGAGACGGTATTGATTAAAAATGAGATTGTCACAATAGTATAATGACAAACTCTTAGCCTTAGGAACTAAGACTGTAAGGTTAAACATAGTTTTAAGGCGCCAACCTTCCCCTATATTTGCAAAAACCACTGGGCTACAAAGAGAAAGAGAAGAAAATAGTGAGTAATGAATATTATTCGTGTTCTTCCTACTATCCCCTTGAGGAACTATTCTTTAACTGTGATTTTAGTTTAAAAACTGCTTTCCGTAGAGATGACTAGATTTTATGCAAATGTAAATACTATTTAAACCCTGGCGTTGGGTATGTGGTGAATGGTTAATCGTTGATCGTTAAGGGTGAAATATAAGAATACGAAAAGGTGAACTGCGACTGGGAGGTCGTGTGTGCTTAAATTAATAGTCGTCGCGGTATCCACCTGGAGTCGTGGAAGTAAATAACCTTGGAGCTGACTGAGCTATCGGGTTTCGAGAAGGATCGTCACAAGAAGCTCCAACTGAAGCTAAGTAATTTTCAACAATCTTGTATATCAGGTTAAGAGTTAAGATTTCAGATTGCTCGCAGAGGAACGCTATAAAGTTGTATATTTTCATAAAGATAGAATACAAGTAGTTATTTTTAACATCATGTCTGCTTCTTCCTGAACCCTCTTACACCCGCGACCTTCGGTCCGCGACAAGTGGAATAATAAGATTCTATAAATTTTTATAATGAATGTACACACGCACTTAGTATTAAAATGTTATGCTCTTCAGGTAAAAGCTGTTGTTGTAAGCAAAGATATGTGGTGATGGTTCCTATATAAGACACTAACTGCCTCTGGACTGAAGTGATCATTTTGGCCTAGAGGTAGAGTGTGTGCTTTCGGAACGGAAGGTACTGAGAACGAACCCTCCTTCATTGGTGACCCTGGAAAACTTTGAACAACCGCAATCTTCACGCAGCAATCATGGTGCCATCTATCTACCGCAAATGCAACCAAAACCATATCTCTCATGACGCAACCTTCAAGCCGTCACATAGTGACGCAACAGCTCACACTCTCGCTATAACAACGATACCGTTCGTTCGCCTTACCGACTCACTGGTAAGGAAGTGTGTGGCGGTGATTCCTATACAAAACCTTAACTACCTTTGAACTGAAGTGAGCATTTTGGCCTAAGAGTAGGGTGTGTGCTTTCGGAACGGAAGGTACCGAGAACGAATCCTCCTTCAGATATATACACTGGTGTCCAAAAGTTAAGCATAAATCGTAAAATGCGAAAAACATGGAGTAAATATTCGTAAAAGTATTCCAAATTTCTTGCGGATATTAATTGGATAAAGAAGAAACATTGGATTTATGCAAAACTTTTCAGTCGACTACGTCCTGCACGAAACACCGGCGCATGTCGGAACGCGGAGAAACCGATTCACGCAACATAAGCAGTCCAGACAAATTTCGTGCAACTGCTGTGCGAAGGAACGTTGTTAACCACCAAACAAGGTGAATGATGACACAAAGACGCCAATTGGACATGTTTACGAAAGGAAGAATCGTTGGAATGCTGGAATCCTCACGATCACAAACCGAAGTGTCACAAATTCTGAATGTGGACCAGTCTCTGATCTCAAGACTGTGTCAGAGGTTTCAAAGAACGGGAGATGTTACCCGACAACCAGTTTTAGGTGAACCATGAGTCACAACTCCTCGCCAAGACCGATATCTGGTAATAAGTGCGCGACGTCAGAGGGACAGTACTGCCAGAGCACTGGGTTCGGCGCTCACAGTCGCCACAGGAATACGAATTTCGAGACAAACTGTTTACAGGAGCCTCAATCATGCTGGCCTGTATGCCAGAAGACCAGCAGTTTGCATTCCCTCACGTCTGCGCATAAACGCGCTCGTTTGAACTGGAGTTTGAAACATCAACATTGGAGTGTGGGAGAGTGGGCCAATGTGATGTTCAGTGACGAGTCCCGGTTTAGTCTGAGTAGTGATTCTCGGTGAGTAACGATATGGAGAGAACGTTTTGGACCAAGAAACATAACGGAAATACATCATTTTCCATCAAGGGGAGTTATGGTATGGGCAGGCATCTTGATGGACGGCCGCCCAGACCTCCATTTCTTTAACACGGGGTCTGTGACTGCTCAAAGATACAGAGACGAAGTTGTTGAGCCTTATGTTCGTTTGTTTCGAGGTGCTGTCGGTCCTGACTTCATATTCATGGATGATAATGTGCCATGTCACCGAGCGGTGCTGATTGATGACTTCCTTGAAACAGAAAACATCCAGCGCGTGTAGTGGCCCGCGAACTCCCCTGATTTAAATCCTATCGAGCATGTATGGGATATGCTCGGGAGACAAATTGCAGCCCTTTCGCACCCTCCAAGCTCCGTTACAGAACTGAAGAGAGCTCTCTCCAAGAAGCTTGGAACCGTTTGAGCCCACAACTCATTCATCATCTCATAGCATGTATAGTAAATCGCTGTACAGCCTGCCTGGCTGTCAGAGGTGACCACGCGCCTTATTAAACTGAAGCATCAGTATTTTAATTAATGTTTTCTTTCATTTTTTCTTTAAAGTGTGAACCCTTGCTATGCTCAGTTTTCTTTCAAACTGCTACTTTGGATAATAAAATTAATTATTATCATTCTTTTGATTTGCTTCCTTATTTTATAACCATTTTACACTCGCATATCACGTTTCCGCCATTCTGATTTACAGTTCCATCTTTATTCGCGTAATTATCAATTATGCTTAACTTTTGGTCACCACTGTAAATATAAATTTCTTTACTTTGTTATATTCCACCATATCTCATGGTTTATTCGTTATATTCTTAAGCGAAGCAGATAAACAAAAACGAAAAGATATATTATGTAAGAAATGTTATTCTTTGATGACCAATTTCTCTAAAAAAAGTTTTTTTTTTAGGTTCCTTCACAAGAAAACGTCGCAGTCTCATGAATTTGAGTTCGATGGTGTCAGATGTGACGGGTCGGCAAAGTTCTGACTTTATTTCTTACGGCAACTATTGCGGTTTGGGTGGTTCCGGAGTACCAGTGGATCCAATAGACGAGTAAGTCGTTTACTTTGCCTGTGAAATTGCTTTAAGTTTCTTATGAGCAACGTTCCAATTATTAAAATACCACAGATTCTGCTTAAGGTATCCGACTACCCAAAACTGTGAATTTTGCCAAAAACTGACAAATTTTTTATGATTTTATTATTTTATAGGTTATCTTATTAGCTTTATAAAAATACCAAGTTTATTATTTTCCGTTCACTAGAACAAAAACTACGAGTGTTTTAGTAAAACCCAGATGCCATTACTTTAGGCAAGATGTCATACTTTAAAACGCATTTTACTCGGAATGTGTTTTTTAGAAAATGCTCAAACGGTGACAGCGATTTCTAAAAAGTTTTGAAAATAAGTAACTGAAATTTTTTGTGTATGTTCTGTATAATAGTAGAAGTGTTTTAACCTTCAGATTTATCAATCACTGTTTTATTATAAAATTTACAGTCCCTTATGCTTATATAATCACCGTTATTTTAAGCAATTTCACTAGGTTAAAGTGCTCTAGTTTTTTGTAAAAATTAAAATATCTCTTATCCTAAAGGTCACTTAAAAATGAATCACATAGCAACACATCAGAATTAAAAAATTTAAAATTTGTTCATAAAGTTTTGGTACAGAGTGGGCCGCGTTTGTGTTATTTTTTGTACATTTTTACCCATTTTTGTAATAATAATTTCTTTTTCTCTTCTCAATTTTAGCATATTTTTCTTAAAATATACTAAAAAAATCTAAAAACAACATAAAAATCCCCAAACTTCCATTGAAAAAAAAAGTTGTGGCAAGTAGTCATGTACCTTAATACCATCATATGAATATCTAGTGGAACGATAATAGTTGTTTAAAACTTATGATAAAACGTGTCAATGCAAACACCTCCCGCTCCATAAGAGGGGTGTCTACTGCAGATAATGCTGTAAATCTCAGCTTCCCAATATGTAAATTGTTTAACTGCATAATACGAAAATTATTCAGTAAAATAAGGATCTTATGCTTGATTGTCTTAACTGGATAAATTTTTAGGTGTTGTCAGATCCATGACTTGTGCTACAACCTTTCCTCCAAGGGCGTCTGCCACAGTTTAGGTGAGAAGGGTGTTTATCAAGTGGAGTATAAATGGACCAGAGATAAAGAAGGCTTGGCTTCCTGCGGTAAGAGAATACTATATTCATTTTTAAAAAAACTTAACGGAAAAATATTTCCAAAATTATTGATTATTAGTTCATTTCTGAAGGAATCCATTCATGCTACCTTTTTATGCCTATATTTGCATGTATCTTTTTTACTAAGTGTAGAATCGGAATTTTGAAAAAAGTGCATAAATCAGCAATGTTTTGGATATTTAACGTCACTTGAATTAGAACATGCATATAAAGTTATTTTAAGAATATTATTACAATAAAAAATTATTTAAATACAATTTTTTGGCAAAAAAATGACGAAAGAATGACCGATTTTCCTTTTATTGAAAATGTTTCTATGATAATTATATTTTGTATACAAAAAGCTATAAAAAAGACTTCTGTACAGAGCCTTAACTAGGATTTTTGAAATATATCATTAAGAAGTGGATTTATGCATATTTTAATATATCGGAGAGGAGAAATTTATACAAAAAAACACTACTTATTACTTCGATTCAAAGTCATTTTGAAAATAATGTGGATTTTTCAAAATTACTAGTTCAGGCTGTGTGCAAGTTTTAACTACCTGTAAGCCAAAATTTATTATTATGGAAGCCCTTTTCATAAAAAGAGAATGCTTTGAAAATATGTCATTGTTTCTTCAATTTTTTCCATTAAAAATTATATTTAAATAATGTTTTATTTTAATAATATTCTTTAAGCATATTTATATGTATATTCTAGTTCCAGTGACACTAAATATCAAAATAATTAATCAATGATACGCTTTTGAAAAATTCACAGTTCCGAACATTGTCAGATTCCCTTTGAAATGCACTCATTTATCGACATTACAGAAACCTGTGATTCTTGACATTTCGTTTAAGAACAACTGAAAGATAATAAATTATTGTTTAAAAATAACTAAAAAAACACGCTTTCATAGTAAATCGAACTAAAAAATAAAAATATAGTTCTTAGTATAAGAATAAAACGATTAGCAAGAAAATTAATGTCATTGGTGTAAAAGTGTGGGGAGCTTTATATTAATTGTTAACTTCTTACTGGTTCTATTCCGAAATGCTGAGTTAGTGTAAAAATGTTGTACAAAGCGAGCACCCCCCACGCTATTACCACAATAACATTAATTTTCTCATTAACCATTTTATTCTTACGTTAAGAATTGTTTTTTTACTTTTTAGTTCGATTCGCTATAAAAGCGTGTTTTTATTATTTTTTTAAAACAATTAATTTTTCATGTTTTAGTTCCATATACAATAAAAGCTGTTTTTTTTTTTAGTTTATTAAACTATCATTTATTTATTGTTGAATTTATCCTTGAGTTTGATATTTGGAGCATGAATTACGGGGCAGCTGGAATTAGTCTTGCTCTTCAATGTATATTAATTAACGGGTTTCAAGGGTATTTATTCTTTCCGTTTATGGGGTCTCGGATGAGTCCCCGTATCGTTATATTTCAAAGACTCCGTAAGAAATAATAAGTGTCAATCGTATTATCACGTTTTAGACGTATTGCTAAAATGTTAATTCCTATCATCACTTCTAAACGTATTGCTTTATAAAAATAAAAAATAAATTTTTAGCAGTTAGAGAGAGAACAAAAATTATTTTTTTCACATGCACGAGTCTTTTTTTTCTTCTTTATTTTCATTTTCAGAAAAACTGAACAATTATATATATTATGGTAAGAAATTACTGATGCACATCCACCTTCCCATTTCTTACATAAAGAACACTTTTTTTGTTTGTTTTACTAACCACAAGTGTATTCGTTTTTCGGGTTGCATCTTAATCTTTTAGTTGCTAAATCTGGAATTAGTCACCAAATCTGTTAAAATGGTATATTTAATAAATCTCCAAATCAGGAAATGATTTATGAAATTAGTTGCCAAATCTGGAAATCGTTATTTCTGATGTCCTAATCAGAACAATGGAACAAAATTATGAAATTATTGTATTGCCATCGGTCCATCGCAAGTGCGCAAAATTTCGAAATTAATCTGACCTTTTAAAGTGGGTAAAAATATCGAGTTCAAATATTCCGTTTCTTTCAAGTAAAATTTATAAAAGCGTGTAAAAATAAATTTCTTGAATGAAAGTAAATTGTACAGTTTCTAAGAGAAATGAAATGTTTATGAATGATAAGTAGGTTTCATTTACCAATGCGTTGCGTCAAATATTCGCTCCATTAACTCTAGCCTTATTAAAAATGAATCATTCCTTTGTTTTCTCTTTCTCATTTCGGTTGCGAGAGCTGCAATCTTTCTTAGACGAAGATTTCCACTACGAAATAATAAAAAAAAAAAGAGTATCATTACTCGGATTATTTTACGGAAAAATCGCGTGACGGTTAGCAATCCTTTTTCCTGGTCGATCAATCAGTTCGCTTTTTTTAGAATTTGACTGTCAAGGTCGAAACGTGTGCACGTTAGATTTAACATAGAAAAAAAATGTGATTATTTTTTTTCAGTCCCCCTCTTGACACCACATCTTGGAAGAAATACAGCTCACATCAGCTTTTTACGTGTTTACATGAACAATTTCAGGCATCGAATGTGACCTCTCTGGAAGTAGAATATATAGACAGAATAAAATCATTTACGAAAGGAAATAAAAAATAATAGTGAATCTCACAGCTTTGCGCGAATCTTTTGTCCGTGAAAATGTTTTATAATGGTGTCTAAAATTACGGTTAAAAACACACACACACACACAAAAATGCTATATTTGGGCATATAATTTTTTATTTGTGATAAATTTTATAGTTACGTTCCTCATACTCTGAGAATAATCATGCGAACAAATAAAATCTTAATGGCGGTTACTTTTTGTAACATGCAAATTACATCAAAAATTGTCGAAACACGCTGTGTAATAATTCAAAAACTGAATCTCTTTTTCTCTCTCTAATAAGGAATATGCCCCCCCCCCCTGATGTTATACAGGCTTCATAACGAGCTCTCATTCTACAAATTAGGTTGTAAATTTAATCTTGTGGCAACAATTTCCACTCTTCTAAAGCGCAGATTTTAACGTCTGGCGCATGTTTGAAGGTTATAGACGTCGAGCAATAGTTCTTCCTAAAGCATCCCAAACATGCATAAGTCAGGAGATTTAACTGGCCATTCCTCCGGCTTCCTCAAGAAAATCTTCGACAAAATTAGCTCTATGTGGCCTCGTTTTATCGTTCATAAAAATAAAATATTAAATAATTGCTCCTCGGAACAGTCTTACATAAGGTTCAAGAACATCTTTATATCGCTGCGCAGTAACAGAACCCGCATCAAAAATGTGTAACGGCGCTTGTTAGGGAGACGCTATTTTATATGTGGAAATTTTGCTTAAGTGCGGAAATTTTGTTAGGGAAGCGCTATGTTAGCCGACTGTACAGGTCGTCAAACATAGCGCCATCCTAAACAAAAACTCCACACCCACCAAATGGATCGGATAATCTTATGTTAGAAGGATGGTAGCGAGCCCCATGCTGTCTCCGAATGAAAACTCGACGAGAGTCACTGGACTCATCAGAGAAAAGTACACTGCCTCAATCTTGATTTACCCAAGACACATATTCTTGGGTCGATAAAAGGTGAACTCATTTCTGTGATGGGTTAAGAGGGATACATATCACTGTTCGTCGGGCATAAAGAGCCTTCTCAGCTAAGCTTCTGTGAACAGTTTCTCTCGGGATTATCTTTCCAGTGGCAGCAGCAAAGTCCTGAGCTCTTCAGCTGTCATGTCTCTGTGATGACGTGCATTTATTGTCAAATATCGACCTTCTGCAGGTGTTATAACTTTTGGCTGGTCTTACCCAGTTCTTCTAATAACAGTACCAGTTGTTTGGAATTGTGTACACTGTCTGGATATCCACATTCGAAAAACACATTTAGGTTTCGGACTACTTTTGTTTGAGATATTTCATCCTCAATCCATTCAACGGCTCTCCATCCCAAACCATCATCTAAACGACTGTGGGAACTCATTTTAACAAAATTAATACAAATTTGTACTTATCACAATCTAAACACAAAATTCAAAGCTCTACTGTGAATACGGTTTTAACATTTATTATTCAAAACGGAATAAAAATTCTTTCTATCAGTCAAAACTCTCAAAATTAGAATATTAGGCTTTCTTTTGCTCACTTCATATATAAGTTTTAAAAAGATAATGGTAGATTTTTTGAAATAGTAGGAATTTTATTTTTGTAACGTTAATTTTGGACACCAGTGTAGAGTTTAATGCCTGATATTGTGTTCATACTATAATGATTTGTTAGAAACTATAAATTTGATATCCTGCATATCACTTGTGGGAATAGAATCGTATATTAAATCTATATATCTATTGTCTTTTCAGATAGCGATCAAGATAAATGCAAGAACACCATATGCATGTGCGACGCCATGCTGACAAACTGTTTTAAAGACAACCTGGAATTTTACAACAGTCAAAATTTGCATAAACTGAGTCTGTTCGAACTGCTTCAAGAAGCCAACTATGTTTCTGAACCATAATTATCATCAACGATTCGGATCTAACGCTACTTATGCCAGTCATGGAACACTTATTTATGTAACCTATTAGCTTCGTGTATGTAATTACAAATGATTGTATTTTTTGTCCTTAAAAAAATTCACAATTCCATTTTTTTCCAGAGAAACAGCAATTTTAAAAATTTATTTTAGAACTATTTTTAATGTAAATTACGCAGTCGCATTGCTTTAAATGTATGTTTATTATATGAATGCACGTTGTTCAAGTATATTAATGCTAAACTTCGATGTTAAATGTGATAAATTTGCCTATTAAGCTCTAGTTTTAAACAATATATATTAAAAACACATGAATGTATTCTGATATATAACATACTCGTAAAAACCACCCACCGAAATTTTAAAATGTCTGCATTTATCATTCGTCCAAAATGTCAACAAAAAATTACCTCTTTCAACATATAAAACAACGAATTAATGTTGATTGAATCTAAAATATGTGTGTACTTTAAGGACCAAATAAATATTTTCAAACTGTCTTTTGTATAGCATATATGAATTTATTTACCACTCAAAAATTGAATATATTTAATACTATGTGCATATGATTTCAGATTCTTTCATTAACCGCTTGCCTGATTAACCCGAGTTATCTCGGGTTTTTTGTAGTTATTATCCCGAGAAAACTCGAGCAAAGCAGAATTTGTCAGTATGATTTGTTTTATTACGGTTTTAATCGGCTTGGAGAAAATGAAAGGAAGTATTCAGCTTTTTGATTGGCAGTTTGCCAAGGTTTATTGGTTTCGCGGTTCTTTTAGCGGGACTGGTCAAGTACTTTCCCTATTATATAGTACACGTCGGCTTGTGGATTATTAATTTATAAAGAAGGATATTTGTGTTGAAAGAAAGTAAAATAATGGTGATGATGCAAGATAGTGAAAGCGATGATTTTTTAGATAGTGATTATGAAGAGGTGGACATAGAAAATAGTGGAAGTGATTCTTTCGAATGTAGCCTTGTTGAAGACGATTGTACTCTTTTTAGACAGTGTACTCTGTTCTCCCGTAAAAGAGATTCCAGAGGTAAGCCAGTAAGAAAATACCAGATACCAGTGTACAGAATGTCAGGTATCACTTTGTGTTGTCTTTTGTTATAAAAACTATCATACAAAGACTAATATTTTATTTTCCCCCTATGCCCGAGAAAACTCGGGATAGTGAACTGATATAAAAATGAAGGCTTTTACACTGTAAAAATTAGAAATTCAACTTAAAACCTGCATGATTTGTTTTGTATCATTTCCTAGTATTTAACAATAAAATAAAAAAATTTGATGATTTTTTGCATTTTTCCCCCCAAAAAAATTTGTAACGGAAAAGGTTGAGTTATTAAAAATGTAGGTACAGTTTTTGGAAATTTACAAGGGGTGCTCAAAAGAAAAGGTAAGAAACGTCGTAACAACGTAACCGTAAACATATTTACCTATGCTGCTGTGGGAGAACGTAACGAGACATCTAGCGATGTGAATGGAGTCTCCGAGTGTATGAGGACAGGATGACGTCCACATTACAAAATTCGACGGTTGAGAAGCAACTAGGCCTAATCCCATTTTTGACAGCAGAAGGGGGTTAAGCCGTCCGCTATTCATCGCCACGGAGCGTGTGGTTCTGCTCCATGAAAATGCGCGTCCATACGTCTCCAGGGTCTCACATGAGGAACTGGCAAATTTCAAGGGGGAGCAGCTTGACCATATGCCCTATAGCCCGGACATGTCACCATGCAATTTCCATGTACTTGGTCTCCTATAAAATATATGAAAGGGTATCGCTATAACTAGGACGACGAGCTCAAGAACGCTGTGAAGAATTCGGTCTTGTCACGGCCACAGGAATCCTGGGAACAAGGAATCCTTCAGCTCATTAATCAATGGGATCGTTGTGCTCAGGTCTATGGTGAATACTTTGAATAAAGTCTTCATTTATGCCCCACTGTCATTTCGTACCTTTGCATTTGAACACCCCTTGTATAAGCCGGCTAAAAATATGCACATATTTCTGACAGATCATATTAAAATGCTAATTCCTAAAAATGGTGAATCTCCGATTCGAAATTGAAGTCAGATATAGTGTTAAGTAAAACAAATTCCGTTTATCCAAATATTTGTAACTGATATAAAAAAAATTATAAACATCGAGCAGCACCTAACCAAATTGTTATTCTTTGACTCAAACGCAGCAGACGATTTTAAGTTTCATCTTCGGAGATCATGTTTTTTGATTATAGTTTCTTACGCATGTTGTTCTAAATCAGTCAGATCTTTAACAGTTTTAGCAAACGTGTGCAGCAGATATTTCTCTGCATCAAAAAAAGAAGAGCCCATCAGTAATTTTCAAGACTCATAAACATTTAGTCATCAAAAGACTATTCATTTCTAAAAAAGAAATTTTTTGAGACCAACAGCATTACAGATCACAGTAGTAGCAGTCGTCCGATCTCGGTGAGAATACCAGCTCTCGTCAAAGCACTCAAAATAAGAACGCGCCGAAACCCTTGTCGAAAGAAGACTGTTCTTGCTAATCAGATTGGAGTGGTCAAAAAGAATAACGTGTCGCAAAGAAAACGAAGACTTTGGACCAAAAGGTTATCGAAAAATAACTGGTCAGTTTCTTACAAAGGAATAAAAGCACCAGAGGTGTCTTAAAGCAAAAGCACTGTTGCGGCGTCACGAGCATAATGGCCTCAGACGAATTCTGTTTTCCGATGAGAGAATTTTTGACATCTTTCAGTCACCAGAATGACCATATATACATAAAGAGGGCCCAAGAAGCTAAAAAGAAGAAAGAAGGCTTGCAAAAACTCATCATCCGGCTTTCGTAATGGTTTGGTGGGGTGTTAGCTAGGAAGGTGTGTCTCAAAATTCATTTTTGCCAGTAAGGAGGGAGAACCACTGCAAAAGTTTATCAAGACACTATCTTAGAAACAATGTGAAGTCCCTGAACATATACTTGTTCAAAGGAAGCAATTTGACTTTTCAACAGGACTCTTCTGTTAAAAAGGTGAAGATGACCCAGCAAAGGTTGAATGGGCTGGACTTCCCAAAGCACAAAGTGGGCCTTCGATCCATCCATATTTAAATCCTCTCGACTATAAATTGTGGTTAGTACTGGTGTACCAAAAACCGCATCCCAATTTGAACAGTCTTAAACTTTCCTTAAGGAAATCAAAGATAGAGCAGCAATTCCCATGGAGGTAAGGTGTGCCTCGATAGATGATTGGCCAGACATACTTAAGGCCCATGCGAAGCCAAAATGTGATCATTTTGAATAAAAGGTGCAATACATTAAATTTTAAGGTAAAAAATAAAACGTTTTGATAATAAACTTTTTAATTTTAACTCTTTTATAATTGCATCAGATAGCACGACTAGGTTTAAGAAGATTTTGCGTAGAGATTGCGATTTTTCTAAACTGCAATCTTTAATCTTAAACTCGGATCTACTTTTAGGATTTCTTCCGGTCAGTTTCATTCAAGAATAACATACTCAGTTAACCTTCACCCCCCCCCCCCCTTCACAATGCTTATACTGAACAATTCCCAATCAGTCTCCCTTTTCATTTATTCTCTGATTATACTTTTATTAACCAAACAAACCACTGCATATCGTCCTCCTATAACTCTTTGTATTATGCTTCAACTTAAAAAGCAATGCTCATTTGTTTACATCGCGGTCCGTTTACAAGACGAGGCTCTATTAGACAATACGTCATATAGAAGCTCCGGAAACTAGTTAAGTGAAATGTGTTTGAAAACCCACTGCCAAATTATAACGATACTCTCACACAGAGTAAAATCCTAATAAAATCCCTTTTCCTGGAAAAATATGGCTGGTTACACTCGAGGCAATTTTGTAGCAGTCAACGCGTTTCTTATGAATACTCCTCAAGTGTGAAGAGGGGAGAAAATTCTTTTCACAAGCGGGAACAAAGTTGACTGAAAAGAGAGTGTTGTAGGGCAGCGGTTTTTAAACTTTCGATCCCTGCAGCCCCTCTTTATGTATCAGCCTGACATCGCCCTCCCCCCCATCTGACCTAATATTCTTAATGGAAATGTATGCTCTAGTAGGTTTTTTCATTGGGGGGAAATTTTGTGATCTAGTCTAGGATGGCACATCTTTCAATTTTTCCATGAGGCCTTTCCGAGCCTGTAAAAGAGTCAACCCCGGATTACTCATTTGGCGAATCTATGGTCCCCGTGCTTTTTAGGGGCCTACAAGAGCGTGTTCTGTTTTATGTTAGTGCTGCAAAAACAGGCCACAGGGCCCCGAGAATTCGACTGCTTAGGGGCCTCTATGTCGTTTAATCCGTCACTGAAAAGTGAACGTTATATGAGAGACTCCACGGATACCCTAGAAAGGTTCTGGAGACCTCAAGGGTCCACGGACCTTAGTTTAAGAACCTAAGGGGGAAAGGGAGTGCTAGACTCATCAGTACAATGATTGAGTCCGAAGAAGCGATAAAAAGTTTTCTCCATTTTCTCACTAGTAGCGTATGAAGAGCGTAGTGTCTACAATATCTTTTTTAATTCAATCAACTTGTGGGGAAAAAAACGTGGTTTACGAGAGGAGGAGGGCGTGGTACAGCAAGGAGTGTTATTGGATTACGTGTAAAGGGAACCCCCCCCCCCCCACACACACAAGTGATTTCAATTCAAAACTAGCTTCCGACTGTTTGCTTCTTCTGTTAGCGGGCAGCACAAGAAAACTCGTATAAAAGCAGTGGCGTAGCTAAGTAATCGAAAGACCCTGGTGCAAAAAAAAAAGAGGGCCCTATCTTGGTTGGATTTTATCAAGTAAAAATATATGAACATTTCAAATATACAAAGCTACAATTTTTATTAACTATCTTCTCTTTTTTTGGCGTTGTTTGCGCAATGCCCCGCCAGGTTTCTTTGTTTTCATCCATAATTTTAGTTTTATAATTAATTCAATACAATTCGTATGGGCTCGAGTACTTACTGACGTTAAAAGAAAGCATAAACGTAATGCTACGTTACAAAACGTCGTTGTGGAATCTCTAGCTATTTATTTGGGAGGAATCGAACGCACCCACCAGAGGGCTATAGATTTTCAAAATGGACCACAGATATGGACAGGAAATGATACAAAAAATATGCATGAACAAGAAAATACAATGCATTATTATTATAATTATTTAAAAAAACACCTCTGCAAAAAAGCAGAGGAGGGGGGGGGGACAAAATAACATCAGTGCATTGCAGATACGAGAAGATAGCGGAATATTGAAATAGGAAACTAGCTTATTATGAATCATATTGTTATTAAAAATAGAATGTAACTAAGAAGGAATTGCTTCTTGTGTAGATTTTTTAAAATGTACGGTAAGATATTTCATGGAACTTGAAGTTTATTTTCGAGTAACAATCATGAAACAATGAAAATGACATAAATTTTTCAATAACTTAAGTTTGCAACAATGAACAAACAACGAAAAAAATTTAGGGGAATTCCCTACTAATTCGAAATTACTTTCAACTGAATTGCGATTATTATAGTTATGTTGCAACCATTTATATTTATATCTAAAATTTGGGAGATATTATCTCAAATTCGGTTTGCTAGGTGGTCAGTGTCCATGGGCCTCCCTGAGCTTGAAGGCCTCGGTGTACAGCACCGCCTTGCCCATTGGTAGCTATGCCACTATATAAAAGGGCCCTAAATTTTTCCAATCTTAAACATAATTTCAATTTTCTCCTCTCATTACCGAAAATAAACCTCTCCCCCTATGCACATATTTAATTTAATATTTCTCTCGTTTTTACAAGCTTTTATTTAACTAGTAATGTAATTTGTTCGGGTGGAATCTTGCAACTCGATTTTCACCTACTTTAAAAGGTCAGATTAATTCAAAATTTTGCACACTTGTCAAGAACCGATGACAATACAAAATTTAAAAATTTTGCTCCTATATAACAATTAGTTAAAAAGATATTAATTAAAAACGATAAAATGTGTGAATAGTTTACCGTAAGCAGTTTATTCCGACAATACACCGAAAAACCTGACAGGGAAAGATTTTCGCCATATTTTCGTCGTTTTTAAAACTACAATTCTATTTTCCGCATCAAAATCAGAAAAAATTATTAATTCCTGAATCGAAAAGATTGTTTATTTCGCCACAATAAGATTTTTTTTTTTTTTTTTTTACAAAGTAACAATATTTTGCATTTTTTCAATTTTTCCATAAAAGGAGTCAATATTGATGCTTTCTTATGAAAAGAATTTTTCGATCGTTCTGAATGAATTTCTTATCATTGCAATGAATCAATGTTCAGTACTAACAAAGGTGATACTTTACTCTTTTAGAATTAATTATTTAAAAAATGAAATACCAAAAAATTCTTTTTTTTCCACAATTTTTCAAAAAATACTCAACGATTCTAATTAAACATTTAATAACTTCATTAAAAAAAATAACCACACGAAACTTTTTTTCCAGGTGTCAACCTTATTATTCGTAATCTGTCCAAAAACTGAAAAAATTTTCTTAAAATTTTCAGATTTTAAAAAAGTCTAATAAAAAAAAAACTTTTTTTGAGGAGTCATTTTATACAATTCTTTCCTTGCAATTTTTATTTAAAAATTACCTTTATTTGCTATCTATGTGTGAAGTTTGAAAGCATTAATTTTAAAATCATGCTCTTAAAAAGAATTTGTGACCGCGGTAGCCAAGTGATCAAGGTATCAGATCATGGCAGGCATGTCACGAGTTCGAGCCCAGTACCACTAAAGTCCCACCGTGTAGGGGGGAGGGAGATGCACGTTCAATCTGTCGAGAGCTCAAATGTTCTCCCGTTGGTGTGGTGTGGTAGTTGTGAAAGGGGGTGCCAGCTCAGGTGTTGTCCTCGTCACTTGACCATGGTTCAAAATTACGAGGTCCGTCACCAAAAGCTCTCGTGTAGCTGAACAGTGCGACGTTAATATTTACTCAGAGGTCGGCCACCTCTTAGCTGTGGCGTGCCAAACCTATCTACCAATATGATTCAGCGTGCCATATAGGACATTTTTGAAACAATACGATTCCCGTGATAATGCATGCAGAGATAGAGAAATGAGGTCAACAATATAGATATTTACAGTTTTGTTATGCATTAATTTTGCATCATTTGAAGATATATTTCTTACATAAAAATAAGCAACATAAAATATAATTACACATTCAACAAAAATTTTTAAAAATTAAAATTTTACATATATTATGCATTTTTAAACATATTTATTAAAGTAAGAGAAATAGGCAACATAAAATATAAGTATTCCCCTTCATTATAGTTAAATAAAAATTTGAATGAGAACCTAGTGCTTGCGTCACTCTACTTTCATATCGCAGAATCAGGGGTATAATTTGTGACTCAATTTGACACGCGCGCGATTCTGAGACATCCAGTTATATAACAATTTCTTTACGGACTCGAAATATTTTCGATGAGAGGAAAGAATTTTTACATAGATATGTAGAACCAAAAGCGGAAAGCAGAGTCCTTGCAATTTTCTCACTTCAAACAATTAAATATCGCCAGGAATGACATTCAATAATTTACAAAATAGCTTAAGTTTATCTTTAGAGTTATCTTTCAAATGTTTTCGTAATTAAGTAAATGTCCATAATTTTGAAGATGTTTGTCCAAATAAAGTCCATAACAAATTTATCAACTCTTCCATCTATTCAAAAAGCGACAAAATTGTAGAGTAGTGCAGAGTGCAACTGAGAATTGTACCACGTGCCACATATGGCACGCGTGCCATAAGTTGCCGACCCCCTGTGTTAGCTCATTCATTACATCCGCTAATAAAACAAAAATTCCTTTGTGTTTATTAAAATCTTAATCGGTTTCACTCCGTTAGTATTACATTTATTTATAATAAATAATTATTAAAATTTACAATTAATATTTTGCCATCTAAATATATTCTGTATCGCAAGATGTAATTAAGAATAAAATATAATTTTAGGATGTACATTTGAAAAATTTATTAAGTCAAAATTTATTGTGTTTCATAAAACTTATAGTTTATCTCATCGTTCATTTTGCCTAACGTGCAAATTTCCTTTCTAAGAAAACTATACACTTTTCTATGACAATGTAAAGTCCTCATCAACTTTCAGCGCATATCTGTATATATCATCAGGTTATATTTTTTCTGGAAATCTTTTAAGAGAAACTTAATGTCTTTTCTTTTTTCAAAAGAAAACTTTCATTAAAATCACCAGTTTGTTGAGAAACCTTTTCAATTGATTTGATTGATAGATTCTCGAAGGGTTTGTTTCCGAAGTCTATAATAAACATTCGAATGTTTATATGGGTTCCTTTTCCGGCTGATTTTCTATCCTTTGTTGGAGTATACCGGGTGGTTGGCGAAATTCCTTTTCCAACCATGTTTAGAATGTCTTAACAAAAACTGTAATGGATTCTATTTGGGCTTCTACTAAACCTCTTGGGGAAAATATTCTTTTTTAAACTGTGATATTAGTTTAAAAATCGCTTTCCGTAGAGACGACTTGATTTATGCAAATGCAACCTCTACTAAATGACACCATAAAATGATGTCATTTAGCCGTGTTTAACTTTTTCAGAAACAATATTTTTATTATCATGTTAGCAAATAACTTCGTCCACGTTTTTATTAGAATTCTTATAAACAAGTTTTAAAGGATTTAAAACTATTATCTTTTTATAATAATTCTAAAATTTTGAAGAAAAGACCTTTTCCAATAAAACACAAAAAAACTACAAAGTTCCAAACTTCAAATTAAAATTACAAAGAATTCTTGAAATTTAGAAACTTCCCTCCAAAAGTAGGTAAACAAACTAACAGTGAAACTGGCAGTTATCATACAGTTAATCTATAGTTAATTGTGTATAATTAAATGAAAAAAAATATCCTGGCTTTACAACTGCTTCCCAGATTTAAAAGGCTAATATTTATACGATTATTTGTTAAAAGGGGGAGTGTCAAAACAGCTGATTATTTTTTAAAAGTCATTTTGACATACTTCTCATTCATAAATTAGCATATATGTTAGATCACTGGAAAGGTCATGAATTGGAGATTTTAGAAATAGGAAAATCTCAAAATCGATAACCTGAAGATTTTCAGCCTACTGACTGCTCTTAAGTGCCAGGTGTTGAGTAGGCGGGAGCATTGATCGTAAGCTGATATCTATATGAGTTATTAAACAGCGACTGGTCGTCGCTCAGAATAATCCACCGGAATAGTGGAAGGTATCAACATTGCAGATAACTAGCTAGCAGACGACAAGCCAGATCATACAAAGAGATTTAAGGGGGCAAAGTACCTTTAACCCTTCTGAAAATCGAATTTTCAAAAACATTTAAAAAAATTAATATAGATTGTTAAGAACGTTTTAAAGCAAACCTCGTCGAAATCTGACAATAATTACGCACTAAAAAATGTAAGAGTCAAAAAATAACTGGCCCTCAGAAAAATGTAAAGAAACAAATCTTACGTTAGGTTCTGTTCGGAATTTTTTGATTTATTTGTTTAATCAGTATCTCGCACTTAGAAGCAACATGAAGTCTGTTGGTGACTCACATACTTTTAAATCCCCAGTCAAGTGATGAGAATGACAACTCAATTTTAGTTTAGAATTACTGACCAAAAATATCAGCATCTTACAGAACAGCAATTGACACTGGTCTAAAATGAATCAACATTGATATTTGATGATCGACTAGCTAATCGCCTAGATATTATGAAAATTTTGGGTTTTAAAATAAATATTTTTCTGTTATTTCTGATTTTCAAGCATGAATAACGGAAGTGGAAATTGTCTATAACTCTCACGAAAAAGACTCCTAAGACACTGAGAATGAGAAAAAAAAAATATGCAGGAACACTTTATGGAAAAAGAAGCCTCGATATATATAAAATAGATACATTTTAAGTGTAAAAAGATTTATTTTAATGCAAAAAAATAAAAATTTAATCTTAAACTTGATTTTCTCAGTTTCTAAATATCCCACAAGATTTAAAAAAAGTATCGGTTGCAGAGCTACGATATTTTACATGTATAATGTACGTGTAGATCTGCATTCTGTATGCCTCAATTTTTGGGATGGGATGAGTAGAATTTATTTCGTAATGTGATAAATACTAAAAAAAAAAAATGTGATTTAAATTTTAATTTTAAAAAATATGAAAATAATTAAAATTGGAGGTATACAGAATACAGGCAGTCTTAAGCTTTCATTTTATATAAAAATATATCATCTACCTTTAGTCTTTCAAAAGTTATCTTGTGGATAGAAGAAAGAAAGCTATTCAGTTTTTATTATTTTTGTATTCGCACTTTAAAAAAATACAATAACTATAGCAAATTTTTTTCTTTTATTTTAAACTTTTTACTTTGCTGTATGAGTTGTATGAAACACATATTTAAAAGGAGAAGAATTTACTGGTTTATGAGGAATCAAAATGTGCAATATCAAGACTCCGCAAGGTAATATCCCAACCAGATAAGTACCTTCCATAATTTAGTAATAAAAATTCGGATTTCGTATTGTTCCAAGGTTTAGTTTTTAAAGTGCATTTCGTAAAGTGTTAAAAGTTGAATAAAATTAGTTATTCTAAAATCATGTCTGATTCTTCCTTGAACTCTCCCACATCGGTGACAAAACGAAGAAATAGCACGAGAGCTTAGTTACTACTGCATTTATTGACAATTACTGTAATATATGTGTACTGTAAGTGTTGACGGTTACTATTGTAAGTGTGAACAATATCAAAGCGAATGCAATAAATCGAGTTGAAATGTAACAAAGCTCGCTAGGAAATGGTTTCCAGCCCGTGTTCCGACAACTACTTTGATTACAAATCAAATACCTTTTACATGTGATAAAAAATATAATTCATCTTCGTAATCAATTTCTATAATATATATATGACATATTTTACAAATTTCTATGCAATTTCTTTATTATAAATTCCAAAATAAGAGATAACTATTTTTCAAGCAGATTAGTACATTTTTTGCCTTTTCTATTGTTGACAAGTTAAAATGTTGATGTTACTTATACCATGTTGTAATAAACCTACTTCCCGTCTACCTTGTGACCCAGCTAAAGGTGTGGGAGGAAGTGAAGAATTATTCGACATGATAATTTCCTATTATTTTATTTAGCACTTTAATCGACTCAAACACAATTCAAATGCAACACTATAAATAGGATGATCCAGTCAGTCAACAGTGGGAGGGGACGAGAGTCGAGTTTTGGGAGAATACATCTAATAAACCACTTTATAATAGTAGTTCTTCTACCATATTACTTTACACGGTAGATATGCAATTAATGTCTGCTTAACCACTTTAAATCTCAGTGTAATATGAAGATGACAATACTTGAACTTAAGCAGTCTTCTAACCAATTTAATTTATCAATAACAACTTCCTGTCATTGATCTTTTACAAGGCTTTTCTAAGCCTTTACGGTAATCTTCACCTTGTATCTCTCTAGTTACTAACCTATTATCTATCCTTCTTCACTTTCTAACTCCCTAACTAGAACTATAAAAATAAGCTTAATTTGCATATCACGCCTTCTTCTTAGGAAAAAAATTGATGAATTTTGCTAGCCCCAAAGAATTCCCAAGAGGATTGGTTGAAGGAGGCGTATAGATCAGTCACAACCTGATAGACAGTAACATCAGATCAAGGCAAGGGGCTATAATTGTACGCCTGTCGTTAACCGTAGCTTTGAGCACCATACAAATGACAGTACAATTTCGCTCGGTCTCCACAAATTTGAAGAACATCTTGGGAGGGGGGCAGGGGCCTCCCACCTCTCTTCTTCCACCAACCTCACGAGATGATGCGCCTTGACGGTTATTTAGAGTGCCCTCATGCCGTGAAGGCCCTCTTCATTTACAAACATCCATGCCTTTTCCGGGATTCGAACCCAGGCTCTACAGCACAGCAGTCAGCGTTATTAACCACAAAACCGGATGGGCGGCTACACATAACTGTCATATCAAAATGAAACAGAGTGTAAATGATGCAATTTGAATGTGTTGATAAGCATTGAGAAGATTTAAGTTATCATGTAAATCCACTTTAATACGTAAGGTAGGTGTTCATTTCTGGATTTTTTTAAGCATAAACATTTGAAATGTTTCTATGTATAAAAGCAATATTCAGTTAAAATTTATTGTTTTTTAAGTATTTATATACATTTTATTGTTTACATATTTTTACTTATATTGGTTCTATGATATTTGATAAAGTTAACAATTAGGAATGCGATAATTATCAAGGAAAAATTAGTTCCGATATCAAATGGCTTAAAAATAATAAAGTACAAATACACAGACTTCAATAAAATCATTTTATTATACACTTAAATATGCTCAAATCCAAATAAATATCACATATTTGAACTAGATTTTTACCCAAACAGAAAACATAATTCAACAGATATGTAAAAGGATCGTATCAAAGAAAAAAAAATGTAAATATAAACAAACACAATATTAATTTTCTCATGAAATGTATAAAAACGAGACACATAGTTACAAATAATCCATTTCATTAATATAAATTCGATTAGGATTCCTATTTTTTTTAACACACAAAGTGACGAAAATGAGATCAAGGTTCATACATTTTTTTTTTTTTCCTTTTATATATAGAAACCAGTTTTTTCATAGTTCTTTTTTTATGATATTGTGCACTTTAAGGTAAGCAAAAGCATAAGAAGGCAGACTTAGAATGGTCTACTCACAAAAAAATAAATTTTTTATTTTTATTTTAAAACCACCAGCTACCTAACATGCAAACTGACTAGTTAGATCAGCGATACTCAACTTTTTTTAAGTGGCCCGGTCATGGTCCATTGCTCTGAGAAATTCATCTATTTAAGAAAATTTGGTGGGAAATTCTTTGTTAAAAAATGAAATATATCGTTTTTTGCTGTCGATGTCGTATGGGTGCGAATTAATATAGATATTTTTTTTCTGATTAGTGATAATAGACAACAGTGGGGTAGCGACCATTTTATGAGTGGAACTAATTTTTAACTATCTTTCGTATCTTGCAAGCGAAAAATATTCGAAGAAAATAAATTGTTTCAAGGCGATTGGGAAGTTGACTATTTTGTAGTGAAAACCAAGCATGGTTCAGTAATTGTTTGATTTGTCACGAAAGTGTATTTAAAAAATACCAAAAAACAGGAATCGTTCAATGACACTTTTCCTCGAAGATCTCTTTCAAGAGATGATAAATAGGCTTTGTTGAATACTCTTTACAACAGCAAAAAAGTGTTTTGTCAGTGGTAATGTCACAGCGATAACAAATGCAACCTATGAAATTTGTCATATCATTGGTAATCATATGAAACCGTTTACTGATGCAGAAATAGTGATTCTTAAATGCTTTCAATTTAGAAAAAAATCAGTGACAAAAATAAAAAAATTAATAATTAAAAAAAAGCAAAATAGGAGTTTTAGTTGATAGTTGATCAATTTTCACATTTTAAATTTTCTATGTTATCTATGTCGAGCGTAAAGCATTTCTCCCTCCCTCCATTAATCCTCATCTTGCGACCCACGTGAAATAACCATCCTATGTATGCGGCCCGCGGGAAACAGATAACACTTGTATCCGGCCCGGAAGAATAAAAGTTTGAGTACTCCTGAAATATAGACAGATAGCAAAATATAGAAACACGCTATGTATGTTGTTTTCTCCGCAGCAACACTCTCCTTGCGGGAAAATTGTTTCACAGGCGAAGTTCGATTTCCAGCATGCATTTCAAAAATAGGATTTTGGCAAAGATTGAACCAGGGTTACCTGATTGGCGACATTATCACCCTCGGTGACAAATTTAGCGAAAAATACGATATTGTGACAAAAATAAAAAATACTAATTAAAAAATGCAAAATAAGAGTTTTAATACTTTGATCAATTTCCACATTTTAAATTTTTTATGTTATCTTGGTCTTGAAGCATTTCTCCCTCCCCCTCCATTAATCCTCATGTTGCGGCCTAGCAGAAAAAAAGGTTGAGTACCCCCGAGTTAAGATTATATAGCACTTCAAAGAATTCAACACTCCATCGTAAGAACTTTGAATGGCTATTCCGCAAAAAAAGTAGTGTGAATCCTCACAATGTACGTGTGTATGAGATGAAAGAATTCATAGTCAGCATTAAAAAGATTTTTTAAAAAAAACTGAAAACAGCTTTTTCTTCTATTTATTTCTATATGGAATCCTTTGTATTCTTTTTGTTTGCTGTTGCCCAATGGTGGGTTTAAATAGGATTTACCAGAGAGAGAGCTTCTAATAACCTTTAAATAACACATTACTCTGGATATTTCCTTTCTAAAACAAATCATAATTTTTAATTTATATCTAACATATATACCCAATGCCAATTCTGCCATGGTTATCTCGGGTCCCCAAGGGCAATTCATTAACAAAATATATTAGAAAGATTCTAAAATTCGAAATGTTAACATTGATGAATTGCCCTTTATTAACCATCAGTGATGGGGGTATCACCTCGACCAAGAGGCTCATTGTAGCCCGTTTCTGGCGAAGGATAATAGATGTTATGATCAGTTAATAACATCTTCCAAAATCTAATACTAAAAAAATGAATGAAATTTGTCAACCCACAGCCCCCAAAAAGGACTATTTACCTTTTTTTTTTTTAATCAATCACTTGTAATATTATTACAGACCTTAAAAAAAGTATGCAAGATTTCTTTTAAAAAATTACTAATTGTTCCAAGAATTTTTAAAGGTATTTTACATTTATTACCGTTATTATTATTTTATATAAAATTAATACTAAAATAATTTTTTTAAACCGGGTAAGCAGTCATTTCCCCATTATATGATTATTTATATGATATGATATAATAATCAATAGTTAGGTCTTAAAAGTACAGACCCCAAAAATAGAGAGGAAAATAAAATTTTAAAAAAGACAAAAAAGAAAGAAAAAGTACAGAGTGAATATACACAGGGAAAACATTCAGTCTTTGGCGAGGAATCTACAAAACAAGTACAGAATTAATGGCTGACAGTTAAAAACTCCTGAACTGTTTCAACAAAAAACTTGAAGTTAGTGTCTCTTGATGGCATACACAAGTGAGTCTTTCCTCTTTAGTGGCAGGTCACAAAGCACTTTGATTTAGATATCAGCACCGCAAGACTTGAGATCACAACAGACCACATGTTTAAAAACATTTCCGACATGTGCGTTGAGTGACAATGTATATATGAATTGTGGAATGTTGCAAGCAGATATTTTAAAAGGGCTGCTGCAATCACAGACCAAGAATCAGTACTAGATGACTCGTCCCTCTCCTCTTGGAATGGCTACAGATTAGTTGCCAAGGAGATTCATTCTGTCAGCAGCTGACGTTAAGGATTTTGACTTAGTTCCATACAGAGAGAAAAAGATGAATATCACAGCTAAATCCTCTCATGCTGGCACCAATTACAAAAGCTGATAAAAAATATATTCCACAACATTAAATGGTTCAGGAAAAATGTCTTCGTGACTAGACAGAAGCAAGCCAACAAGGGGCACTAACATGATAACGATGAGGCAAAATGATAGCATCGGCATATGAAGCAGATTTCCATTTTGAGAAGAAAAAAATTCTCAAAAGGTAATCCAACTCTTGGGAAATAAAACTAAAAATTCAAAACACAACATATATCATTTCTCAACTTTTCACAAGGATTAAAAATACACTCATTTTGCACACAATACACTTATAGTTACATATATTTATCATATAACATTTATCTAAATTAAAGCTTCAGAATTGTCAATAAAAATGTTCTTTTTTTTTTTAAATAATTTTTTTTTACATTTTTTTAAAAAAAGAATTTGGTTTGGTAAATGAAATACTTGTTTTCTTATAAAAAAATTTCAAACAAGGGGAAAAAATAAATCTCACATTAACATGATTCCTTGAATATTGAAACTTAGAATAAATGTTCATTTAGAAATGATAGAACAACAATCTTATAAAAAAATCCAAGTTGACAAAATATTCATCAGCTACAGTTCTGTATGGACCTCTTTTAATCCAACACACATAAAATATATTTTGTTCTAATTTATATAAAAAGCAACATCCTTTTTCTTATTTTATATGTAAAACCACTAAGCTAATATCTTAAAAAATCAGATCTTGAACACTATTTGTAAATCAACAGTTGTGATAATTAAACAGGTAATGAAGAGATTAACTACTATTAAATATTCATTAGACACAAAAAAATAGAGAATTATGGCATTTGATTAAATTTTTTACAGAAATAATAGATATATATATAAAATAAAGAGCAGTTAATTTCTAATAATACTGTTTTATCACTATGGAATTTTTTAAATAAAATGGGACTAAATATGCATTTTAGAGAAACTTCTCATTTTTAAGAATAAAAATCTATTTTATGTAAACTTTAGAATATGTAAAATAGAACGAAAAATAACTGATTTTATATGGCATGTTTGATTTTCCCCTTTTACAGACATATAACCAAGTTTGACTAGTGCCTAAAATACCCACAATTGCATCACAATTTTAACTTGAAATCAAAACTGTCTTGGTCCATACAAATCTGTAGAATAAAAATAAATTCATTTAAAAAAAAAAAAAAACCAGATTTATAAATATAATACAGAAACAAACTAAAAATATAAAAATATGTATATACATAAAGTAGGAACTAACATTTTCTGACAATACACTGAGTTCCATCACAGTCAACCAGTGACTAATACATTCAATTCATATAAAAAAAAATAAAATTATTAAAAGTGAAGAAAAGGCTATTATAATGTAAGCATCATAAAAGCTTAACAAAGGAATGTAAACAAATGATATCGAAATTTTTAACTTTATTTATGCGAGTCTTTATTAAATGAACTTATATATATTCTGGAATAAATTTTTATAGAAATTAACTTAAAATATATTGTTCCAATTTTAATAAAAAGAGTAAAAAGCTTGTACATTTCCTAAATATTTTAAATGCATATGCTGAAATATAAAATGTTCAATAATAATTTAAATAGTTTTTCATAGAATTAAAAATATTTCACAAAATATTTAACTTTCAAATCAGACTGTGGTATTAAGTGAACATAGCATTTTAACATCCCAAATATTAATTTTTTTAAGTAATAACATGATAATGCGAGACTTCTTTTGACAATTCTGAAGCTTTAATATACAATATGAAACAAAGAACACCGACTTATTTTTGAATTGAGCTGGATTCAACATGTAAAACTATTGCAACTGTTCATAAAAGTAATTTGAACACAGCAATTCAAAAACACGTCAATTTAACAAGGCTTGGATATATAGTTTGTTTTAAAAAAATGAGAAGTATGAAATAAAAATATAAATTTTTTTCCCTAATGAAATTTTATAAATGAAGAAATTTTGTACAGTTAAGCCAAGGACATCTTGAATTGGCATGTAGTTTGCAAATCTACAATCAAAAATTCAAATGGTTCAATAATGCAATACAAAATTCTGCCTAGTTTATACACTAATCATTAATGTAGTAAACATTAGAATTTTTCAATACCTTCAAATTACAATTAGAGCTTTCACCTACTGCTTTTTTATAATTAGTAAATTCTATTAATTAATAAAAAAATTACTAACAAAATTGTACTAATTTTTCAAATTTCTATATATTTATAATAAATCTTGTTGAATTCCCCTGAATTCGAAATTCAAATATTTTTCCCCTTCCTTCTAGAATCAAAATTGAAATAAAAAAAAATTAATAAAAGGGAATTTTTTCTTAAAAATAAACAATTTTGCACATCACAGAATTAAAACTTAAGGAGGAGTAGGCAATAGGATTTTAAAAAGATTTTTGTTCATATAATATAAAAAATTTAAAATTTTTATGTTATTAAAACACAGATAAGCATGAAGGCACACAGAGTACTACTTTTTTTAGCCTAAATACAGCTGCCTTGGAAAGAACACTGTTGGATGTTAAAATAAAGAAATTTGACACTTAACATAATGTGACAATATTTTACAGTTATAAATAAAAAAAACATTATGCTCCCAATTGTAAAAATATTTTAGTGAAATATAAGCATCTGATTAAATTGGTTAAATATACTAATCTTTTGATTTTCCCATACCTAATAATTTCTACTGAATATTTTAACAAATTTAACCTTATAATAAATCTTAATTTTACATTTGATTATACAATTTTGTAAAAACTAAAATCACTATCATGCGGCTTTACCGAAAAGTGTAGTGTCTCGCTTATGATTTATTTTCCTATGGGGGAACGTATGAATTTAATATATTCTCAAACTGATGAGTATTTTACAATCGATGAATGATGATTCAATGTTATGTACATTTGATCATGAAAAATAGCACATACAATTCATAAAATTTACATTTTGTTACGAATATTCGGGTGGATCCTAGCAGGGCACACTGCTTGGCGACAAATGTTTTGGCGCCAAAAAATTTGGCGATAAAATTTACAATATGGTAACCCCGCTAAATTTAGGGAATAGTAACCCTATTCGGACCGGATATTTTGGACAGCGGTCATTTTTTTTTCTAATGGTCAATTTGAAGACGTGTAAGGTTTTTCTAGAAAGCCGAAATTGAAGGAATGCGTTATTTTTTTTCCTTCTTTTTTTTAAAAATGAAACAACTACTGAAAGAATATTTGTTAGAGAGAAAGGAAGATGCGTTGATAAATTCAATTAGGACGATGTTTTTTCTCACTATTGCAGCTGAGAAGCAACGGTTTTTCTGTTTTCTTCTTGAAGCCATTATGGATACCACGTTTTCTTTTTTGAAGCTGGACGAATGGATATTTTTTCTTTTGAAGGAAAGATGTAATAAAGAAATGCTTGCTTTGTGAACGATTGAAAATATTTCGGTAGGTATGAATGTCCGAAATATGAAAATAATTTGTTTTTGAGAGAAATGGAGATCGTTAATTCATCAGCTTAAGGCATTCATATTGGATTTCTTTTCCCATTGTAGCGTTTCAGAAGAGATGCTTTTTCAGTTTTTCTTGTTGAAGCTACTTTAGAAACCACGTTTTTTTCGTAAAAACACGACGGATGGATTTTTTTTTCTAAATAAAAGGTAAGAAAGTAAGGATTGTTTTTGTATGAATGAAGGATTGATAATCTTATAATGGAAGCTTGAAATTTGCATTTAGTATCTTACTTTTGATTTTATGTTTCCCTTGTTGACCGTTTTGGAAAACACGTTTTTTTGATGTTTTTCGTCTCTTGACGCCATTTTGAAAACCACGTTTTCCCTTCTTGTTTACGTCTCTGACGCCATTTAAAAAAAACGCGTTTTTTACTTGGCGCCATTTGGCGAAAAACTTTTGTCGCCAAATACAGCAGTGTGCTGTGCTAGGATTTTACCGAATATTCAATAAGCAGCCACAATGCACAAGATTTAACAAATATTTAAAATTAAATTTATAGTAAATCAATGCCAGGATAAATGGGAAAGCCATACGAATGCTTCATATTTACAAAATATTAACATATTAAACCTGTTTAAAAATTTGCTGCAACATTGAAGATGTTTTTGTTCGATATTTAAAATTGTATACTTTCAACATGACAAGTCATAAAATATCTTTTTTTTTAAAAAAAAATTGATAACAATTAAACGCGTATTATTTAGAATTTTAGATGGAAGATGCTAAATACATAAATTATTTCAATGATAAACTCCATCAGAACAGATTTGAATATTTTTATAAAAAGTATGTAACAAGAAGAGTTTACATTCTAATGATTTAGGAACTCACAGCCAACTAGTTCTTGTTACAGACTTTTTATTATTATCACAAAAATCTAATCTGTTCCGATTCATATAACTAGACAAAATGCACAATGTACACCAATGGGAGGGGGGGGGGTTACTAAAATTATTAGTACTTTTGAATACTTTTCAGTAACATAAAAAAATAATAAAACAAAACATAAATAATAAACTACATTTTTTCCTTTTGAAAATCAAATGGAAGGGGAACGCTATCATGTTTACTACAAAAATATGAAGATTTGTAAAACATGGCAGAATGAATTATATCCAAGCCTTGTTCATAGAAATACTCAAAATTTACACACACTAATAATATATATTAAGATCCATTAAGTAAAATGCTCAGGGTTGGAAATGAATTAATACATATATAATTTATTTAAATATATATGAATCTTTCAAGGGAAAAATCTAAAATTTTTTTTAAATATTTTTTTCAAATATTTTATTACAAATTTACACTTAATATTGATATATATATTTATTTAGAAGAACATTTATTAAATAAAACTTTAAGGTAAATGCTATTATTTTTCAAACAAAAATATGTAAAGAATGCTGCTAAATTTATATTAAATAAAAACATGTGGCAAAAAGACTTAAACCAAAATTTTTAACTCAAAAGGTAGAATTTATAAACATTTATTTAAAGTTTTAAACATAATTTTTGGAACATTTTTCACAAAAACAGCAATTGATCGAAATTTAAAATAAATGCACATGAAAGCCTTTATTGAATTTAAAAAAAAAAATAAACCAACCCTAAGCATGAAATGTAAAAGTCTTTAGATGAAGTGGCACATGCATTTTTATGATTGAACTTTTAACAGTACTTTCAAATTATTAGTCATTTCAATGCAGCTCTGCTCATTTGATCCCCTGATTTTGTTCTCTCGCACACTCACCCAGTGATTGGGGGGTTTCGGTAACTCTGTAGGGGGTGGCCTTTCTCCAAACTTGGCACCAGCATAAAATCCGTTCCCATCAAGCTGACTGGGTGACAATCTGGACGGACTATTCCGGGTCACAGAACCTTTTGGAAGAGATTTGCTGAGATTCTCAGGTGCTTTGACGGGCGGAGGCGTATGAAAATTCAGCAATGGGGTATCGATTGGCGTAGACATCCGTTTCTTATTTTTCATTGTGCGACGAGGCGGAGTCACCAAACTACAGAGAGCAGAATTCCAATTCAGATGCACACTATGCTGAACGATTTTCATGTAATTAGAACCTCCGTCAATGGTTTCCATCATTTTGATCAAGAATCGATCCACTCCACTGGAATTAAGGTCAACTATTGCAATGGCTTTCTTCCTTGTTTCGGTCTCTATTAGACAAAGAATCAATTGGTCAATGTTTTTCTCTTTAAAATTTCCGATCAGACATTAAAAGTTTTGTTTTTCACAAAGTCAAATTGCTTTCAAAGCACCTAGAATAACATGCAGATCCTATCTGCATAACCTAGAGATAATCGATGTACCACGTCACCCACTTTAAATCGCAAACGAACAAAAAAAAACCCAACGAAACAAAATAAATCAGAACAAATTTACCCTTTTGATGGAAGACACAATCCAATTCCTTCGATAACAGAGTTCATTAAAATGATCTATTGTAAACAACTATACATATTATTTACAAGAAATATAAACATATCACGACAACCAAGACGCTCTCGACATCCTCCTTTCTCGTTGTTCTGATCATCTAGGTAGACGTATGTGTGTTTTAGATGACCTTTTTATAACCGACCAATCAAACAACTGGATCGATCCACGTGACTGCAGCCAATGCGGAAACTCGCGCAGTAACCTTCACGCAGTAAACAAGATTTCAAGATATTTCATACTAGTACACACATACACAAGGTTCTAATATTCATATTATTAATTCATATTAATATACGGATATTATAAAGATTCTATGAATATTGTATAGATTAATTGTTTGACAAACAAAAGAAAGCTGAATGATTTTTGTTTTTAATAATGTATTAATATAAATTATATATATATATATATTTGTATACATTTTATAGATATAATTTATAGACATATAAATACCATAAACTACTACACTAAACTAACATTTCACCCAAAAGGGCTTTGAGATTTCTATCGGAAAAATAAAATCACACCGAAATTTTAAGAGGAGAAATTATTTAAAAAAGTTTTAATTCACTCATATCACTAAAATATTCCGATCTGAAAAAGATTATTAGATCTTATGTTTTCAAGCATTTGTATATTAAATTAAAATTCTGTTCTATTTGTTATTAGCGTTGATTTCGGTTCAACGACGAAAGAAAGACTTATCAACATTTACCTGTTTTTGGAAAGAAGCATGAAGAAACAAATACTTTTCTCTTTCTCATTTATATATGAAAAATAAACAAAAATTTTTATAAAAAAATATATTAAAACACCATTGTACTTTTTTTTGTTGTTCATTAATGGATATCTACAAGTCATATGAAGTTGCATGCGAAACGAGATATTAGACAATTGAAAAATTTAAATCGTTGCCGACTAGATCTTTTACACGTATCATTTTCTAATTGATTCATATCTTAGATTACAATAAGATCCATCTTCTGATTTCTTTCAATGTACTTGGACCAATGTCCCGTCATTAAACTCATGCAACAGATGTCTTCTGTAGATATTTGATGCGTCAAAATAGATATCTAATGAACTTTTATGCAGCAGATATCATGAAATATCAGATTATTCTGTGGCATAGGTAAAGTTGCTCAATAGTATTGTTATTTATTGTGTATGTAACGAAATTATTAAAAAATTTCCCAAACTGCCGGAATCCTCATTTTTTCAGGTGCAAGTCCATATGGTTTGGAAATAACTTTACATAGAGATTGTTAATCATAGTGAAATTTGATATATCATTCTAATAATAAATATATTAAAAGTTTTTGTTTGAATTGGGATTGAATTCAGAGCAGGAGTGCCGGTCAACATATAACAGAAGGAGTTTTCCATTATATTAGTGTTTGTATTAAAAAAAATTATTTGAGTTCTACTGTTATCTAAAATATTTAAAAAAATCCTCAAGAAATCAATTTTAGTGTTTGAAGCATATTAAAATTTGTGAACAATTTGCATACACATAGAAAAATTTAAGACTCAATTCAACTAATATGGCAACAACTTCTTGTCATCCCACCATTAGTCAGCTGATGATCCTGTTGGAGATTGTTTAATTTTAATAATAGTATATCATAATGTCAACTGAAAAGTCTCCGCTCTTAAATACTGAAAATGATTACAATGCTTTACATTATGGACAATCTTCTGAAGGTATGTTCCTAAATTTAAAAAAGTCATTATAATTCTGAAGTAATCTTGTATACAATGATTTCATTCTTTCAACATGTAAATAATATAAAATTATTTGTACCTTGCAACGTTACTGAATAAAAAAATATTTTTCGAACACTGGGAGAAAGAATAAAAATATTAAAATTAACATTTTATTAAATTCTTATTAAAAGTTTTTTATAAATGTAATTTTTTTCTATGTAGATGTCATTGTATACAGCTTGATGTATTTTATGCGATTTGTTATAAAATTAATTCGGAACTCATTAATTTATATATCTTTTTAAAATTTCCGTTTCAATTTGTGCACAATTTCCTGACATCTGAATTGAAAATCAAGTAAAAAAAAATCGTATCAATAATTATTTTATTTATTGTATTAGAAATTTTCTCCCCCCCCCCCACCTTTTGAAATTTAAAACTATAGTTCTCATTTTTGTTGAAATTTAAGTCTCAAAAGAGCATTTTATACTTGATTCAAGTTACAATATATATTCGTTTTTTTTTCTTTTTGTGGTCTTTGTAAAGCGATGTTACTATAATTTTGACATTTGCATAGTTATTAATTCGTGAGAAGCAATAAGTTTTAACGAAGCGCATGTGATATTTAACGATACTTAAAATTTTTTTTTTCTAAAAAGTTGATTTAAGTTTTTTAATATTGATACCGAAAATTATTTTTAAATTAATCAAATGTTTATTTAAAAAATTTTAAAAACCTAAATGAAAGTATAGTTTAATTCTCATGGAATGAACCAAGATACGAGTTAAAACTAGGTAATTTACATAAATTCAGGAATGGAATGACATTCTGGATTTAAAATTTGATCCTGACACAAATCTTAATTCTTTAATGGGATATTAGTATTTCCAGGTGTTTTTCATTGTTGATTGTAATTTCATACTAGGGTCCCTGTAGGTATTTTAAGGTAAATTTACTTTTTGACTGAGGATATTGCCTTTTTCAATTATGAATTCAATATCATCTATATATTATTGAAATGTTTTTCTCTCCCATAACAAACATAAAAGAAGAAATCAATGAAAATTTGAACTTTTAAAATATGTAAACTAATTTGTGACTATTTCTTTGTTAAATGTATTCTTAATGTGTTTCACCCATGTGATGGCCTGTTTTTTAAGCATTTTTAGAGAATTTTTTTTGATGACCAGTAAAGAAATAGAACTTTTTGGCATTTCTTTATATGTATTTTAACATTAAGCTAAAAATATCCAATAAAACATGAGTTATAGCACTCTGAACACACCTGCTTTGAAAAAATGGATGCTCACTTCCTCCATGATTCCAGCTGATTGGCTTATCTGCAATAAAAAAATTAATGGAATTTTAATCTATAAACTTAAATGCACAGAATGGACTATACTCAATTGAAAATATCAAAAATTGGATTTTTGATAGGCTTCTGAAGAAAAAGTTTCAAAAACCATGTTTTTTTTTGTTATGTTTTCATTATAAAAAATGGAAGTATTTTTTTGAATTTTGGAATGACCATAGTCCATTTGGTGCGTATATATGTGTTGAGCCACCCTATAAATTTGAAGTCATTATGTTTAACTGTTCTTGAGATATGATGGATGAAAGTTTGAAAAACACATTTTTGAGAAAAACACGTTTAAAGTTTAAAGTCCGATTTAAGACAATGAAAATCTTAACTTGCCCTCTATCGGCGATGCCTGGTGGCGAAGACTAAAATAAGTTCGACGAAATATTCAATAACTATAGATATTTCCTTTTAAACCTCTACAAATTTGTCTGTACTTGTATGAACGTATATTTGCATAGAAGGGTTAATAGTATCAAGCCGAATGTACACAATAGGCACTTCAACTCAGCACTCTAAACAGCTGCTCTTCTAACACTTGCTTCTTTATAACGACTACGAATTTTTAAAAATCTCTTTACCACCATATTCTAGACATGTTAAGAAAGCAGTTTTTATGAAAATTTTTTATTTTGTTTTAACCCATTACATGGGTGAACTCCCTTAAGGCTGTCATAATGAAGCATTTATTACTAGTATTTGTTTTTTTTTTTATCCAGGGATGTAATTTCTTTGTTTTTTGTGTACTCGTGTATTAACTCTACAATGCTAATGTTTAAGATAATTCTCTAAGTTGGCAACCCCAATTTCATATGTCGTATGCACTGAATTGTCAATTATGTGCTTCGTTTCATAATGTTGCCAATTAGCTGCAATAATACATAAGTACCATATTTTGTTGTTGAAGATTAACCATTAGTATATTAATTCGCAAATTATAGGAGATGAATTTTTTTTTATTTTCATCTCAACTGCATATTGTAGATTAATTGCTAAATATTTTGTGATTTATGGTAACCTATTTTATTTAGAAGAAAAGAGGGCAGCAAATGGAAAAAATCATCCTAAATGTTGTCTTCCTAAAGAAAACTGATAATCATTTTCCTGTTTAAAAAAACTAATTCGTTAAAATTTGTCAATGGTTGTTAAGGTCTTGTAGTTTGTTTAAAAATATCAATATTTATTTTATTTAATTATCAAAATCAAAGGTGTGTTTTCCAATATTTATTTATGAAGGTTAAGGAATAGTAATTTTAAGTGCATCCAGCTAAGTACAATATGATACTTGTGTATTATCGCAACTGTATTGCCGACATATGAAACTAAGTACATGGTTGCCAATTCAGTGCGTGTGATACATACAAAATTAGGTTGCAAACTTGGTGAGTTATCTTGAACATTGGCATTGTTGTGATAATGTGCAAGTACCTACAATATATTTTAACATCAAACCAATATATGATATATTGGTTTGATGGCCATCAATATATTTAACAATACCTCAACATTTTTGTGTACATGTTTTTTGAATACCCTCCCCCTTCCCTAACAAAAAAATTCTGTATATACCACTATTGATGTATCTCTTTCAATTCTCCAGTTATATTTTGGCATACTTTTAAGTTAGCATGCATCAATAGAGTCGTCAATTTGTGTATATGAGTGCAATACATGTCAGTGGTATAACAAAGAATATTAGGGATCCCCTACAAAATCAGGTTTTTGGCCCCAAGTCTAATCTTGCAAAGGATTACTCAACCATAAGTACTTGGCATTAGTCAGGTTTGGAGCTCCTCTGCACACACATAATGTGAGGTGTATGTTTCACCACTGATACATATGTTTATATACAATTGCATTTTATCATTAACTGATTAGACATTGCTTTCTTCTACTCTTGTCTTTTTTTCGTAATGTATTATAATAAGATTGTAAAGTTTCTAAATTATTAGAAATAAATTGGATTTCTTTATTGATAATGTACCAAATAATAAAGGAAAAGTGAACATTTATATATGTGTAGCTATACTTATAAAGTAAGTAGGCTTGTGGAAAATCAGTGTTAAAAAGTGACTAAGTTTTTTGAATGTTTGGAAACTGTTTTAACAAGATAGTTGTATGTGTACTCTTCAAAGAAATTGAAGCTTAAAGAATTTTTTATGATCATAACTAAACATCTGTATGGGCCATTCCAGATTAAAATACATTCTACATGATTTTTTCTCTCTTAAGTGTTTGAAGTATAAATAAATTTATGTTTATTTTATATTTTTTTCCCTTTGAAAACTTTATTTTCACTAAGTTAAATTATAAAAGATTCAAAAATTTTGTTATTTTTTTATTTCAGTGTGTTGAATAAAAAAAAAATTAATACTCTAGCATCAGAATGATAATTTAGTTGGTTTAAATTACTAGATTTTAAAACATTTATTGGGCAAGGATATTTTCCCCCCTCAACAGTGTTTTTTCCCCTTCTGTAAAGGTAAGGATGGATAAACAACAATTTGTGATGCCCTGATAGTTTAAAATGTCCAAATTCCATGCCTGGTTAAATTAGAACTATGCTTTTAAGAGCGTCGTCGAAATTTCACAAATTTGCTTTATCCAACAGATGGCGTTGTTTGCAACTCGGATGACGTCAAGAAAGATGAAGCGTGTTTTCTGGACACCTATCGTTACTATAGCAACAGGGTGTGGTTTAGAAATGATTGACAGATGTAGTCGGTATGAGAGCGCATGCGCTCTGTGAAGAACCAGATTGAGAAGAAAAACGTGTCAGCAAATGGAGGGGGGGGGGTTAGGAAATGGATGTGAAAGAATTTTCTACAAATAGTTTCAACGTTTGAATAAGGTTCTGTCACACTGCTGCACAAAATCTGGTGCGGATACATTTTTTTAAAGCCGTGCTAGTGGATAGGTATCAAAATGTGCATTGCACTTCTAAGTATATATAGTTCTGGAATCTACTCAAAAATACATTTTTCTGCAGAAATGATGAGCCTAATCGGTCTAGATTTGTCGGAAAACATAGGATATATTTGCTTAATTTGGGTATAATTATTATGCGAGTTTTTCCCATTCATATGGAAAATAATTGAGTGTAATGCACTTGATATTTTGTCACATGAATTATTGTATTTCAGGGTAGGCCTTTGAGTACAACATTTTTGAGGGAATTCTATTGTAGAATTTTACTGTTTCCCAGTTTCGGATGACATTTATCCCTTTTTGTGGAAATTGGTATTGTAGTTTAGAAATCATGCAATTCATTTCAACTTTTCTATAAAATCATCGTTATAAGGCTCCGGATTTTTAGGAAGAAAACGTTCAAATTGTCTCTTGACAAATACGTCTACATTGTCTTAGGTATTATAAACAATGCCCATAAGATTAAGAAGGGAAACGAAATATGGGTGGGGTTTTAATTTTTCGACGAAGAATTTGGTAGATCTTTATTTGAAATTTAGAAAAAGTATTTTTTTTTCGAGTTTTAGGGGATATTTGTTTTATTTATCTTTGTTACCTTTATTTATTTATCGATCTAATTCTCTTTGTTTGATAGAAATATACGAAATTTTAATAAGTTTCTTTCTGCTCATATCTCTTAGATACAAATTGTACTTGAAATTGTCATAGAAGGATGCTTATTATGGAAATAAAGTTTCGATTTGAATCTTTAAAAAGAAAATGTCATTTTTCTTGGAAAATTTTAACTAGAGCACTTTTTTGTCAGTCCTTTTTTAACAGCATTCCATTTCTTGTTTTACAAATTAATGTTATTTCCAATCAGGGGCATAGTTACAGCGTATCAATGATACGGGGCCCCAAGCTTTGAGGGCGGGCACCCAAACGTGTTAGCAAAAAATCGCAGGGGTGGCCTTAGAGAGTGCCCTCAAGGATGATACAGGGTCCACTCGGGACCAGCTCCGCCAGTGTTTTCAATACTCATGAAAATGTGACACAAATTTCACAGCCTTCAATTAAATTATTATATTCATTGAATTAATTTTCAAGCTAAGCTTCTTTTTTATTTCCTACGTGCAACGTTTTCAGAATATTTATTGTATATAGTCTGCGTTTGTACTCTCATAATGTTATTTTTAGTGTCACCAATTATAAGCAGAGATAAAATCAGTGCATTTTTGTGATGGGCTCTTTTCTTTTGAATTTTTACTGCTTTGATCTCCTTTTCTAGTGACAGGATTGCGATGCTTAAATTCCCCAGAGGAGCGATGTGGAGAACAGTAGTGCGCTTTTGAAATCTGATGTTACTATCAATTCTTTCATGAAATTATCTTCATAAGACTCATGATTTACAGAGGAAGTTCTTCAGTGAATTCACAAGCATATTTATGATTGTTATCTTGGATATCAAAACTAAAGTCCATCGGGCTAAGAAGAGGAAAGGGATTTTAAATTTTTTGAAGAAAAATTTAGTATATCTTCAGTCAAGACTTGAGGAAAAAATAATTTCCCTAAGTTTTATTTTTGTAGAGAGAAGTGGCGGAGAGAGACGATATATACGTGTATATATGAATATATATATATATATATATATATAGTGTAATAAAAATGGAAGAAACCAAAAAAGTCAATGGACTAAAAAGGAGACCTATTATGATTTCTAAAGCTGTTACTGAATTAAGACCAGCAAATTTGGGTTATATATATATCTACCTATATATATATATATATATAAAGGACAAAAGCGACTCACCCACTGACTGACTAATCACGATATCTCCGGAACTATTTAACCTGCAGATATGAAAATTGGTAGGCATGTTCTTTTCATGGAGTAGAGATCCGCTAAGAACGGACTTTGCGAAATTCGAACAGCAAGGGGCGTTATAAATAATTGTTTTCATTTTTAAACTACTGGAAGTACATTATTGAAATATGATAAGCAGAATCCTTTCGTGCAGTTAAGATCCGCTATATAATGTGTTTTCTGAAAATTGACCCCAGATGGCATTGATGGGGCTCAAGGGGCGTTCTAGATAATTGTTTTCCATTTTTAATTTATTAGACTCACAGTCTTCAAATTTGGTAAGCAGTTTCCTTTCATACAGTACATTTCCTAAAATGGGTTTTGTGAAAACAGTCTTCCCAAGTTGCGGTTTCTGGATTCTCAAGGGGCTCTATAGATAATTATTCCCCTTTTTAAACTATTAGACATACAGTCTTGAAATTTGGTAAAATATTCCTTTCGCAGAGTAGAGAACCGCTACAAAATAGGTTTTGTGAAAATTAAACCAAGTTTCATTTCGGGGGATTAAGGGGCGTAATGGATATAAATATTTCCGTTTTTTAAACTATTATACCTACCTGCTTGAAAATTGGTGGGCATGTTCCTTTCATGGAACAGAGTTCCATTAAAGCGAAATTAAACCCCAAGGAGGGTTGCGAGAGGTCACAGGGAATTATGGGGAAAAAATACCGTTTTTGAATTGTTAGACCCACATACTTGAAATTGGTTAAGCATGCTTCTTTTGTTGAATAGGGATCTACTAAGAATGTATTTTAGGGAATCAACTCCTGGGGAGCATGGGGTTACTGGGACGTATTGACACAAAAAAATTTTCCTTTTTTTCGAACTACAAGGACTATAATAGTGGAATTTGGTTTGCATTTTCCATTTGTTAAATTGAAATCCACTAAGAACAGTTATTTTGGAAAACAAATTCTCAACGGAATTACGGAGGGAATTGATAATAAAAACTTCGTTTTTACTCTATTAGACTTAAAATTTGTCTTGCACATGCTTACTTTATGGAGTAGAGTTCCACCAAAAATTGGTTGCAGGGAAATCCACTTGGTTATAGGGTTACGAAAGTACAAACATCCTTCTATACTTCAATTTTTAAAATTTTTAGAAAATACAAATTAGAAGTCCTGTCCTTTTTTATATCAAGAGTCGAGAGTTACAGGTATACTTATATTTTTCAATATAATCGAATTCTTAATGCTAGGGCTTAGATATCAATAATTTATATATATATATCTGTATATAAACAGTATATATTTATAAAACCTCATGAAATACCCAGCGACGTGGGCGGGTAATGGCTAGTATATATATGTGTGTGTGTTTTGTAGCACTTTTTGAATTCCGTTTTTTTTTCTCTTTGATCTTTATATCTATGGTTGGGCATGGTACGCTCTAGAAAAAATAATGGATTGCTTTAAATATGTTACTAGTTTGAGTAGTAATGTTAAGGCTACACAGTGCCCTTTTTAAAGACAGTAATATTGAAAGTAATTTGTGTTTTCTTTTTAGATTATATTATTAAATTGGTTCTTCAAATAAAAAAATTTTTACCGGTCTTTATTTTAAAAATTGCAAATTTTTCTTGTAAAATACTCAATTTTTAAAAGTTTTTTTAGTTATTTTCAGGGATTTCTGTTTCTTAAGATTATTGAGAACAAAAGTTAGTATGGAATTGAACATTTCAAACTAATTTTCCCTACTAAAAACTCCTTCTTGAATTTTAATAATTATTTTTACAGCTATGGAAAAAATATCAATTTTTTTAAAACTATTAATTTAAGATTTTTAGAAAAAATAACTAGTGCTCTCAGACCAAAATCCATACTAACTTTTAAAGAACACACATATATATATATATATAAATTCTACAAAAAATTTTCAATATTATCTTGAACAGAAAAAATCCTTGGGAGAAATATATCTTCAAAATTGAAAAGTCTGAGAAAAACACAGTTAAAGTTTCTGAAGGCATAAAACAAAAACTAATAATGCCTGTAAAGATCTAATTTTAAAAAAAATGTTGTTATCCAAATTATGTACACTGTATCAAAACACTACTTTAATTAAATATGTTATATGATTTTATATTTAAAATATGTTTTTGACATAAAATTGATAGCATTTGTTATATATATACGATGACAGAGATTACTCAGCCTAATCTTAACATGATGCTTTCATAAAAGTTTTGAAACACTTATAAAAATAATAATGATACAAACTGAAATTGGAGACCTCCAGGTTTGTACGTATAACATCTAATGTTTTCTCAGTTTTAAGTTGATGCAATTTAAAAAGTTTGATTTTTATTACATGACTTGAAATTATTTTACTATTGTATTATGATACATTTCGAAATATCATAGATAAATTCAGTTATATTTGCAATACTTGTATACCAGAGATGCACAACCTTTTTAGGATGAGGGGCCAAAAAATTTAATAGAATCATATCGAGGGCCAAAGTATTACGCGATGGCAAATATGTTACAACCGTGAAAACACTGTTTTATGACAATGTTTATGCATTTTTTATCACAATTATTACTTGCTCAGGTACACATTATGCAGTTGATAAATGAATGAAACACAAACACTTTCAGAAAGATTAAAATACTTCGGCTCAAAAAAAAATTCCTGCTAAAAAGGTGGCAAACTTGAAATTATATTATCACTAACTGATACGCTCTGAGTGGCCGAACGGTTAGAGCGCTGCTCTACCATGCAGGTGGCTCGGGTTCGAGCCTCCCAGATACTTGTTTGTTAAATTTAATCATGACTTTCGTTATTTATTATAACGGACATTTGCAAATTATATAAATTGAATTTATGTTAATCTTTCCCCTGGTAGTTATTCTAGAACTCTCCACCGGATTTATAAAAGTACTGTAACTGGATAGGTCGACAAAATAAATCTTGTATTGGGTAACATCGCCTTGTTCCTTTCTACGTGACAATATAACAAAGGAAAAGTTTTGCTAATTATATAGAGAACACAATTTAAATTTTGAAAAAAATTAGTACTTAAAATTTGTAAGATTTAATGAGATGGCTGGAACTGAATATTTGAAGTTATTGATTTTACGTCAGGCTTAAGATTGTTGTGGCAATACGTAGAACAGAAGAAAGGTTCTCATCTGCTATTGTATTTCTTATTTTTGATTTGTTTACATTCATTAGTGAGAAAGAGTGCTCACAAATGTAAGTGCTGCCAAAGAAAGTGGGGCATGCAGCTGCATTTTGCTTAAGTACAAAAAATCCTCGGATAAGTTTTTATAAAATTTTAATATCGATTTTTCTTTGAATTGATTTTTGATAACATCAGAATTCTGTAAATCAATAAAGGAGAAATGGAGAAGAAAAAACATCAATTTTCGTTTGGCACTTTTTAAATCTAAAAATTGATCAGCAAATGCATTGCGCAAGATTTGAATTTGTTCCTCATACTGCATCTTCATGTGTGAAAATGTTTCATGCATTTTTGGCCGTAGGGAAAGTGTGCAAAATTTTTAGTTTTCAGCTGGTTTTGAAATAAACATAATTTTTGTTTAAATGCCTTTACGTTACTTATCAATTGAAAAATGAATTGATTCTTTCCTTGTAGCTTTGTGTTCAAATGGCCTGCTATGTCTGCAAGAAAAGGCCAAATCATACTGGAAACTTACTACTTTTAACCTTCTAGTATACCACGTCCGCGAGCTTCTCCTATACGAAAACTCGTACTCGCAGATAGCCATGAAGGAAAGATATTGAAAAGCCGCATAATAAATTGAAAAAAAAATTACTTAATGAGCAACAGTAAAACAATTATTTGCTGTAATACTATTTTCGTATGCGATTTTTTCCCATTTAATTAAAAAAGGTCCATTCCATATTAGATTACTCTTCTTTTATAATAGACATTCGCGGGCCAACTTTAAAGGCTTCGTGGGCCAAAATTGGCCCGCGGGTCATAGGTTGTGCATCCCTGTTGTATACGGAATACTTGAACTCAAAGTCTCATTGTAGTATCAACTGAAAAAAGGCTGATTTTAAGTCATATAATTTTCAGTAGTGTTCCACCTCTTCCAAATATTGTCTTTTATAACACAAGAATGTTTTGAGCCCGACAATTTCTCAATAGGAAAAAATTAATGAAAGCAAAAAAAGCTTCTAAGGTTTTTAACTATGTGTAAAAACACAAATATTGCTCTTTAAAAATTAAAAACCTCTAAACATAACTGAACAGAAACGATTTTAGTAGTAAAAGTAAGAGTTAATAGCCATTTCACTGAATGAACCGATTATTCTCCCAAATATCGCTCTTTATATACAAAAAAAGTTTTTCATGATGCTGTAATAAATTTATTTCAAGGTTTTTTTTAAGGTGAAGTTAACAAAAGAAACTACATCTTTTTTACAGAATGGAGCAAACTCATAGCTTGGACGAATTTACATTTATGATAGGGAGACTTTGCATGAACGTGCAAAAGTAGTTAAACGTGACAATGTGTTACAAATTTTACAGCCAATTATGAAGAAAAAACCGTATGAACTACATAATACAAGGAAATTACAGTTTTACAATTTGAGCTGGTGATAGAGTTGCATAATTTGTACAATGGGAGTTGGTCCGCATTAGGCAGATAGGGGAGGGGGCGGTACCTCCTTCCAGTTTTTAATTAATTAAACTTTTAAGAATGGAAAAATGCTTTAAAATGATTGCTAAACTAATCACTCTCTGTAAACTATCAAATATTGAGATTGTCAACTCTCAGAAAACTTCAAATATATTAAAAACTGATTGGTTATCAGACTCCCTTAACCTTTTCAATAGAATTTTTGCTATTCCTGGTGGGCGCAGTAGCTTAGTGGTTATGGTCACGAGTTCATGTCTGTAGTGTCATGGGCTCAAATCCTGTTGCCACTAAAGACCCTTCATGTAGATGAGGCCATTCCTCCCATTTATGTGGTAGTTAGGAAAGAGGGATGCCAGCTCAGAGGTGTCATTCTCGTTACACGACCAAGGTTGAACATTACGAGGTTTGTGATCAATAGCCCTCTTGTTGCTTTATAGAGTGACACTAATCTCTCTTTCTTTTGCTAATCCTGCTCCAGGCACATAAATTACTTTAATAAACCCTGTAAAAATTCTCATTTATAGTTAAATCTTTTATCTTCAAAATTTACATATCTAATATTGATTGAATTTTTTTCCTAATGGGAAATTTTAAGAGTGCAGTCCATTTGAACGTAGCTGTTTTAATTTTGGAAAGGAGACTTCCTTTCCTAATACAAAAATAACTTATTTTTGAGATCTGTGCATAATTCTGTTTTACAAATTTTTTATTCTGCTTATGTGATCCATTAGCACATAGTAATTACTTAACAATTTGATTAAAATTTTCCATTACATTAAAATTGTTTAAATGTAATTTTATAGCAAAAACATGAAGAAAAATTACATTATCACAACATTCTCTTTTCATGGAAAATACTTCTATGTAATATTTTTTCTATGTATATATAGTTAGGATTTTTCTTTACAGAGCCTGAATTAAGATTTTTGAAACATTAACATTTTTTTTAGAGTTGCTATTGAAATAACAACCAGGCTTCTTCATAAAAATTCGCTACTTTATTAATATAAGTCCACTTCTAAATTATATCTTCTAAAAAGTCCAGTTGAGGTAGGGATTCTTGGGAGCTTCTCAAATCGAATAACAAAAACTAAACTTTTGTAACATCAAGAATTATTTTGAAGATTGTCGAATTTTAGATATCCATAATAATGCTTACGATAAATTTTACATCTCACCATATTGACATCAATAGGAGTATTGTAAAGTTTTCATATGCAAGAGTAGTTTCTTTTAATTCTTGATTATATTAGGGCCCGGTGCATAGTATCCATTGACGACACCACTCCCTGCAGCTTTCAGTCTGGTTGAAATGACAATTCTACAAATGTTTCACTCACTAAGAAAATATACACCCCACAATAACCCCCTTTCAGTCCCAAAATAGATTCCAATCGCCTCCCCCTGAAATAAACAGCTATCCTGTTCATGTGTTTCCCCCCACCATCGTCAACCTTATCTCAAGGTCACTTGACCGTTTCATCTTGGAAACAAATATTCAGAACTTCCTTCTTTCATTCCAATGAAGAGGGTCCCCTCCCTAACAATGACGTGATCTCATGACGTAGTCTACTGTTACTTTAATTCTCTTACCCCCTCCCCCTTTCATTTAAAAAAAGTAGAATTAGTGTTTCTGAAGTGATTAAAATCATTATTCATGTAGCAAAATATTCTTTTTCGTAAAATAAAGTATTACTAATGTGTATTTAAGCAGTTTATGCTCAATTTTCTTCTAAAGTAATGTTTTAAAAGTTTTGTACGTAGATTGCATACACGTGGTGCCATCTGCAGTCATTACAATAAAGCTTGCCAAACATGGCGTCCGAGCATTTTGGAAGCAAAGATATATGTATTTTTCGTAATTTTAAAATTTTCTAGACTATTTGTGACATTTTTACATTTTATGGTGGATTTATGAGTAATTTACGTTCTCAACAAAAGTTTCATATCCAAATAATGTGATTTCATTAAGTTAAAGTACCCTGACCTTTTCAGTACATTTAGAAGTCCACCTTAAAGTCTTGATATCCCGTAATGTGGAAAAATAGAAACTGTTTCAAATTAAATTGAACTAAATCTAAATTCATGAGCAATGAAACTTAAGAAAAGTTTTTCTCTACTCTCTTTAGGGAGTCATCCTTGTTATTTAACTGTAGTTAAAAATTGTCTGTTTTTAGACTCGAGTGTAGTGCTAAAGTAACATTTAGTTGGTAAAATAAGTTAACTTTGAGGATTAGGCTTGCATTGATAACAATGATATAATATTTACTTGAGCATTAACAGTATATTGATGTTTAAAAAAGGGAAAACTTGTAATTGTTCATAAAGATATTCTTGTAAAATTGATCAAGGAAGAGGTTAAGTCCTAGTAGAACTCCTGATTTTTTAGTGCAAAAAATTATCGCTAAGTGCCTTAGAGGTAAAACCATGTTTTTTAAAATGGCTTGCTTACTCTAAATCCTAAAAAAAAATTGGTACCAAATTTTTTGACAAATCTGGGAGTTTTTAACTAAAATCTAACTGAAAAAAAATACCCCCCCTCCCCGTCCCTTACTTTCAAACAGAATGTAGCCAAGTACTTGTTCACATGATTTTTGTTTCTAGAACTGCTTTAAAAATTGGTTTAGCAATTATTAGTCCTTCAGTTCTGTTACAAAAAAGAACCTTGGGCTTTTGTATTGCCTTATTAAATTTTTAAAAAAATAGGCCTTATTTTTAAAAAGGTGAAATAACAGCAGTTTTCTATTTGTAAATCGACTTGTATTCTAATTTTTAAAAAATACTTCATTTAAATTCAAAATTTAAATACATGGAAATAGTGAGAAACCTTTTTTAAAGGACAATTTCAAATTAAAGTTGATGTAAACATTTTAAACATACTTAATTTCTGTTAAAAGAATTCTATATTATGATCTATAGGAGTAACAATGCACTTAAGGATTTTTCTATCACCAACAGGGTAATAAGTAATATTTCATCAAGCTTTGAAGAAGCAGATGAAATACACTGCTGGCCACCGTAAATGCAACACCAAAAAAGACAAGAGATAGCACAACAAAATTTATTTTGTAGATAACATGTTGACCAAGTATCAAATGATTAAATTTGTAGACTTCTGTGAAGTGTGGTTCCTGCCAGAGTAGCCGCCATTGTGGGAGATCACTGCTGCCACACACCTCGGCATTGATTCAAAGAGACTTTGGATGTGTTCTTGCGGTACAGCAGACCAAGCAGCTTCCACACGTTGCCAAAGTTGAGCTGGGGTGTAATCTGGGTCAATCGTTGAGCAACCATGGGCCACATGTTTTCTATCGGTGAAAGATCTGGAGAGCGAGCCGGCCAGGGAAGCAATTCAATCGGGTTATTCACGAAGAACCTTTGGACAATGCGTGCCAAGTGTGGTCGCGCTTTATCCTGTTGAAATATGGCTGTGGCCAAGCCCTGAAGGTAAGGAAGGACAACTGGCTCCAACACCTCGGAGATGTAGCATTGGCTGTTTAAAGTACTGGCAATGCGTACTAGAGAAGTGCGAGAGTGATATCCAATATCGCCTCATACCATAATACCCGGTGCAGGACCAGTGTGGCGGTTCATAACGCAGCTGTTCAGCATCCTCTCTCCACAGTGTCTCCAGACTCGAATCCCACCATTGTGGTGTTGCAGACAGATGCATGACTCGTCAGTAAAGACAATTCATTCTATTCTGCCACCCACATCCTTCTTTCACTGCACCATTGGCGGCAGAGACATCTGTGGTTCTGCCTCAAGGGTAGACCAAGCAGTGGATGTCTTGCGGACAGACTAATCTGCTGTAAACGACGTCGAATGGTACGCACAGACACTGAATGATGCGTTACAGACTCAATGTACTGTGCTATGGTTTGTGATGTGACTGAGCGATCTGTCGCTGCCATGCGCACAAATTTGCCTGTCCTTGCGTGAAGTGGTGCACTGAAGTGGATGTGGTCGACCACGACGGTCCGCTGTACCCTCCTACATCCAATGGTCACTATATCCGCATTACAGTTATTTGGTTTTGTCCAACACTACTACAGATTTCCCTGAAAGATAATCCACAATCTCGGTAGGCCACTATCCTTCCTCTGTCGAACTCGGATACTTGATCAAAAGCTGATCGCTGTTTTCTACGTGACATAACTGATCATTTTTTGAAAAAACCACAAGAAAAACACAATTGCCAAACTTGAAATAATCGAAATCTTCAAGCCTTAAATAGCGCTTTGAGGTGGTGCCACAGGCGTGGGTGATGTGTGTCTGCCCTGAAATTCTAATCATTTGTATATCTCACCTCCGCTAATGCATGTTGTAAATTTCATGTTATTTGCATGCTTCCTTCAGTGTGTTGCATTTACAGTGGCCAGCAGTGTATATTTTTCTTTACCAATTTTATAAACATTTTTGAATTTAATAAACTCAAAATACTTTCTTGTGTAAGTACATTAATAAAATAGTTCTATTATTTTGAGAGAAAAAGTATTTGTTCTTATTAATGTGCAAAATTCTAAGTTTCACAGTAGCCTGGTGGTCAAGGTAATGGACTTGAGGCTGGCATGTCATTTGTTCGATCTCAGTGCAACTGAAGACCCACTGTGAAGAGGGGCCGTTGCACGTTAATACTGTTGTGAGCCTCAGTGTCCTCCCACTGTTGTAGTGCAGAGGTTAGGAGAGGTTGTCAGCAGGTGTTGTCCTTGTTACTTAAATACTCACTCAAAATATTGAATGAGGGAGAATGATCATGGTTTGTCACTATGCTGCTTTTTTAGTGCGACGTTAATATAACTTAATCATTCTAAATTTATTGGAGCTTTACGTTTTAGTTATCTATTTTGGATCTTTTATAAATTTTCAATAAAGTTAAAAAAAATCTATTAAGCTTCTTATTATTTGAAAGTAGCATTAAAAGGTATAAACATATTTGATAGTCAATAAATGATTAACTCCATTGATAGTGCATTATTAACTCCAAACTTGTTAACAAATAAGCTTTTTTAGTTCACTAAACAATAGGATTTAAGAAATAGAACCTTTCGGAGATCCTTTAGCAAAAAACAATTTCATATCATATATATATAGTAACATAAATTTGCATATGTTGTAGGTTTTACCAATTATAATAATACCAAGGTCATGAAACAGGATTTGAGAAAATGGGAGATAATAGAATCTTAATATGGATACAAACTTAACGAGATGCATTTATTTAAATGTGAAGAAATTTTCAATGTTTCAATTTCTCTTTGAAATATGAATGCTTTATTTTTGTGTCATTAAAGCCAATTTGTTTTTAATGTGACCCAAAGTAATTTAGTCAGATATTTGTACAGAAATTAGTCTTTGGGTGTAATTATAAATACTGTAGCATGTTTGGTATTGAGTCACAATGACGTAGAACCAACAGTTTTAAATGCATTTTTTTCCTTTCTTCTTTCCTTGATAATCTGTTACAGTTTGTATCTCTCTTTAGTTTCTATCCAACAATTTTCATGTGACTGCTGTAGTCTAGTTGTCAAAATAATGGACTTGTGTCAGGCATGTCATGAGTTTGAGCAAGTATTGCTGAAGACCTGCTGTGCGGAGGGAGACAATGCATGTTATATATGTTGAGGCTCAAATGTTGTCCCATTAATGGAGTGTGGAAGTTAGGAGAAGGGTTGTCACAGCTCAGGTTTTGTCCTCGTCACTTGAGCATGGTTCAAAATTACGAGGCCCGTCCTCGATAGCCTTTGTGCAGTTTTATTGTGCGACATTGATACAACTCTCCCTCAACAATTTTCATTGGTATTTGACCATTCAAAAATATCAAATTTAATAGTTCTTGTTCTTAAATTCTTCTCTTAAAGAAATCTAGTCTTGTGTTATTTTTTTATTAACAATCACTTTTGTCCCTTCAGTGAAATTTTAAATGTTTTTTTTTTTGTACTTTTAGTTTGACAACAGTCAAAAATAAATTTAAATGCACTAAACATCGTGACTTATGATTTTGTTCTTTAGAATATCATTTATTTTGGAACTTTTTTACAAATAAACTGTTGTGTGGAAAAAAATAGCTTTTGTGCTTTAGTTGGTATTTTTCTGTATGTAAATTATGCACCTCAGTGTTGTACGGCTAAAAAAAACTACTGATAGTAAATGGGATAAAAGGGAAAGAAATGATACATCAAATGCAGAGAATATCAAAGCCAAAATCTTGGAAGTTTTTTATTGTGAAATGTTTCTTCTAAAACTAATCTTATTTCTTTTTTAAAAATGCCAATTTTAAATAATGAATAACAATTAAATATAGTGAATGGATAATATTATTGGAGTAGGTCTGCATTTTTGACTGTATCTGGATTACCAAAATTAATAATCTGTCAAAATGAAATCATTCTTGCCTAGAAATCTAAAAAAAAACCCCTTTAAATACTAGGGGCACTCTATTCTAAAGTTAGGTATTTGTCAAGAATAAAGTATTTTTAAAAAGCTGCCCAAGTTTTGCAAGATTGGGAAGAAGTTCTATTCTCTTTTCTGAAAGTTTAAAGCCGAAACATGTGTTTTAGTGAATTCTATCCAAAAGTGTAGTTTTCAACATTAATGTGAAGATCATATTCTTGTAACTTCAAAAACAAGGTTTTAATGTTTCAAAAGTTTAGTATGATCTTTTAAAACAATTAAAATATCTACAAAAGTATAAATACCTGTGATGAATTCCTAGCCATCTATAAATCTTTTAAAAAGTAACTAATGCATGACATAATTTAAATGACTTCTTAAGGACTGTTTTTAATCTTAAGGTATGATAAATGTAATGTGGTATGTTTTTGAAATTTTTTTATTGGATTTGATTTGACATGTTGAAACATTTTATCATGGAAAGAAATTATGCATCTTCAAAGAATTATCTGTAGCTTATTTCATAGAATGTTCATATACAATGCAGTTATTAGATGAAGTAATAAATTTCATAAAGAGTTATATAAAGTTGGGTTAATAGTTAAGCTTCATAAGAGTTGTTCCTTATTTTTAATTATGTCTGCCTGTACTAAATATTTTAAGATTTTTTTTGTATATTTTTTATGTAATGTTTTTTTTCATGCATAGGTAAATTTTTTAAAAATTTATACAAACTATTTTTTTTAAGATTTGGCGTTTTTTAGATATTTAGGAAATATATATATTTATTATGAATAATTTCATTTTATAATCTTTCTAATATTCAGTTAAGACACTTTTTTATTTTGATTTTTAGTGAACAGTTAAATTTTCATTAACGGAAATATTCTTCTAATTGATTTCTAAGAATTCAACTTTTCTCGAGTGTGAAAAACGATAGATATTTTTAAAAATTCTATGAAAATACTGGAGTTCTGGTTTACTTGCATTATCAGCTTATTTTTTTTAATTTTTATCTGTGGAAATTTTTAATACAGTGTGATAAATTAACATTTCAGTGAATTTAAATGAAAAAGCTATGAATATGAATGCTCAAGAAACTTAAATAATTTAAGGTATTTTTATTTTTGTAATTTATTTGTAGCTGTAGTCTAGTAACTGCCTATGTATATGCTGTGAATTCCCTCCAACTTACAATCTTCTCCATATTTCTCCACTCATAAATATCTGTAAAAAAATGTTCAATACCTTTTTATATGCCATCTTAAATTAATAGCAAAATTTATTTTTATATTTAAAGGTTTTTGTCATGTTGCTTATTTTTAATGAAGTAATTTTTTCTAATATTTAAAATACCGTAGCTTTTAAGTGTTTAAATAACTAAAATGTTGAAAAAAAATTTTGTATTAAAAGGTATAGAAAAATTGTTAATATTTGTGATGAAAAAGTTTTTTTAAATAAGGTGTTATTTTTGAAAATGATTTGCTGATCTTATCATTTATAGCACCAGAAGCTGACCGTCAGGCTACCTACGTAACAGTTCCTCCTATAGGACCTGATGAATTACCTCCACCATATACTCCTTCTCCTCATGGAGTTCCCATGATTTCCTGCAAAGTATGTGGCTTTATGATTGATATCACTGGAAGAAGGGACCAACATGTTGTGAAATGCAGTAGTTGTAATGAAGCAACAGTAAGGAGCATTTTATAAAATTTTCTATACTTTATTATATAGTAGTCTCTTTGTAAAATCATTTTATTACCCAATATAGGTGTTTGTATAATATATTGTGTTTATTATTTTTGATAAGTTGTGGGAATAAATAATGGAAAGATTGGATCTGTATGGGGATATTTTTTTCTATGTTTCTAAACTATTCACATTAAAATTCAGAATGCTCTCAGATGCTTATTATAAACAATCATATATTCATGCTTATGATCATTCACATATTATTCTTTATTATGACTGCTCACATCTTCTTTGATGAAATAATTCTTGTATTTTGAATAATTATTACTGCATCTAATCTTATTTGTATTAAGTATTGTTAGAACATTTCATGATTGAAATTAATTGGTAGAAGAATAAGTAATTTATATCTGAGGACTAAAGTTTTTAAAAATCTATTGTTTTTGGTAATTAGATTTATTTTTATATTTCCAAAACTATTATAAGGAAATTTTTATTCTCACTTAACTGATATTTAACAAGCAAATATTACACACCTTGAATCACATAGTTTTAAGTACATACATGAGATTACTTTACATATTAGTTTATAGTTTCTGAAGATTTTTTTTTTCTTTTAAAAAAAGATCAAGATCTACTTCAATTTTTTTTTTTTAAAGAAAAAGTTTAATGTCATTTTTTGTAGGGTGAAGAGATTGTTCTCTGTAAAATGAGGTTCGATTCTGCTGATGTCATGTGGTATCTAGCTTTTCTACTATTTAATCTTTGATAAGCATGGATTAAAGATTCAGTTTATTACATTGTCTCTCTGTACTGTTAAGATAATTTTTTTCCTTGTTTCTTTTCCTTTTTACTGCACTTTTTCTGTGGTAAAATGAACATGGTCACATTGGAACTCTTCATGGCCGAGTGGTCTAGGCATCGGATCATGGTTAGCATGTCATGGGTTCGATCCTAGTACCACTAAAGATCTGCCGTGTAGGGGAGCGATGCACATTAAATCTGTCGAGAGCTCAAACGTCCTCCCGTTGGTGTGGTGTGGTAGTTAGGAGAGGGGGGTGCCAGCTCAGGTGTCGTCCGTGTCACTTGACCATGGTTCAAAATTATGCAGACCGTCGCCAAAAGCCCTAGTGTTGCTAATCAGTGCAACGTTAATATTCTCTCTCTGGAACTCTTCATTTATATTCCTAATAAAGAGAATATGCAGAAGTAATTTGACCATTATTTGATATAATATAAATAAATAATTATTACAGCAATTATAGTTCATACATTATTTTGTATACAGCTTCTCAATATCTGAAAGAAAAGGTTACAAGATAGAACAAAAAATATAAAATGTGTTAATAGAGAATTGGGATGATTCCTACAGTTTTAGAATTTGATTCCCTATAATTAATCACACTCCTGCATTAATATTTTTAGATCTTGGATGATTCTGGGAGGGTGAAACAGGGGAATGATCTTAAGATCATCCTAAACATGCTTTATGGGTTAAAGCTTGAGGTTCTTGCTGACCATTTCATCTAATAAATATCCTCACTTTCTATATTTCATGAGCATTTTGAGGACAAGAATTAGCATCCATAAAAATGAAATCAGAGTCAACTGAAAAGGTAATCGTAATGCACCAAGCTTTTATTTCTATCCTTCACAGCAGTCAGTCTCGATCAAAGAGGTGAAGGTATATGCATCTATCCAATGTGATGATTGCTTAAACCAGGGTTAGGTGAATTTTCGCAGAGGTGCCAATTGTAAGTGAAACAAAATAACTACGGTGTCAAAGAGCCATTTTTACTAAGAACCACCACTTATTTGTGAACAGAAGTGGGAAAGAGCTGATAATATTCACATTCAAGACTTGTGCTCAAATTAATATTTTTATAATATTTAAGTAAAGCTTTATGCAAAGTAACAATTTCCATTCCTTCTAAAAATTGTTGGAAGATATTTTTATTTCTGTGACTCAATACAAGAACAACCATTGTCAGAATATATGAGGTAAAACTCAAAAGTTCCCGGACTGGGCCTGTAATGTGAAAATTTATTGCAGTAGAGTGACTACAATAACATTTTTGTGTCACTGCATTCTTCTCCTTTTCTAAAAAAAATTTGTCCCAAATCTTATGGTTGGTGACTCGCTACGGTGTCTTATTTTTGTTCGCAGCTGTATTTAGTAGATTGAGACTGAAAGAAATTGTGTTTGTTAAGCAGAGAATAATATGAAACAGGGGAAGTGTCTAAAACAAACATTCTGGAGGTCCAGACTTCCTGCGCCACTGAAAACATTGAAAAGGATTCTGTGGCGGTGTGCAAGAACATGCTTCAAACAAAAACAGGGTGAAAACGAAAACAACTGTTTTTTTCCACATTTTCCACATTCTTCTTACTCTCCTGATTTCGATCCCTGAAGTGGCCGCGGTAGCAGAGTGGTCTAGGCATTGGATCGTGGCAAGCATGTCATGAGTTCGATCCCAGTACCACTGAAGACCCGCCGTGTAGGGGAGCGATGGACGTAAAATCTGTCGAGAGCTCGAATGTCCTCCCATTGGTGTGGTAGTTAGGAGAGGGGGTGTCAGCTCAGGTGTCGTGCGCGTCACTTGACCATGGTTCAAAATTACGTTGACCGTCCGCAAAAGCCCTTGTGTAACTGAACACACACGTTATTATTCACTCACTCGCTCCCTGAAACTTCAGAATATTTCTTAAATTGGCCATGTCACTTTCAGGGACGTCGATTTCAATTTGTAGATTAAAAGTGCTTTGCAGGTTGATTTAAATTGCATGGCTAGAAATTTTATTCTAGAAATGTTTCTATGAACTTTACAAGCGATGGCAAAAGTGTGCTGTTGCTCAAAGGTCTTATTTTGAAGGAGGATGCATTTCAGCAACTTAACTGGTAATGTTTTTTAAGTTATAGACTCGGTCCCAGAATTTTTGAATTCTACTACGTATCATAATGTTAGGAATTAAATTTTCAGTGTTGTGAAAATATGCTCCTAAACAGAAGTTTCATGCTGTAGGAGCTTTATTCTGAAGTTTCATGTTTACACTAATAATTAAAAAAGTGATTTTGATTTTTCCTGCATGTCAAAGAAATTTCCTTTCTTTTTATTGACCTTTAAGTATATCACAAAGTACAAAATGTGTTTCTATAACTTCTGTTGGGTATTAGTTGCTCACATTCGAGAGTTGCTCCAACTCAGCGATACTCAACCTGCAGCCCACCAGGCCTTTTAAAGTGGCCTGGTTATGGCCCATTGCTCCAAGAAATTCATTTATGAACATTTGGTGGAAAATTCTTTGTTAAAAATCAAATATATCAATTTTGCTTTTTGCTGTCGGTGACGTATGGGTGCGAATCGATATATTTTTTTTTCAAATTAGTGATAATAGACAGCAGAAGAGTAGCAACCATTTCATGAGTGGAACTAATTTTTAACTATCTTATCTTGCAAGCAAAAAATATTCAAGGAAAGAATTTTTTTTAAGACGATTGGGAAATTGACTATGCATATTTTGTAGTGAGAAACAAACATTGTTCAGTAATTGTTTGATTTGTCACGGAAGTGTTGTATTTAAAAAATACCAATATATATATATATAACAGGAATCATTCAATGACCCTTTTCCTCTTTTTAGAGGCGATAAATAGGCTTTATTGAATAATCTTTATAAAATCAAGAAAGTGTTTTTTCAGTGGTAATGTCACAGCGGTAACAAAGGCACCCTATGAAATTGGTTAATTATTGGTAATCATATGAAACCATTTACTGATGCAGAAATTGTGAAAGAGTGATTCTTAAATACATCCAATTTAGAAAAATCTAGCAACAAAAATATAAAAAATAATAATTTTAAAAAAACAAAATAGGGGAGATTTAATATTTTGATCAATTTCCACATTTTAAATGTTCTATGTTATCTTAGTTTTAAAGCAATCTCCCCCCCCCCCTCATAAATTCTCATTCTGTGGCCCGCGTGAAATAGCTAGCATATATATCCGGCCCAGCAGGTAAAAAGGTTGAGTATCCCTGCTCTAACTCATGTATAAAAATATGCACATTTTGCTGGAAATTACTGAGAAAAGTGTTTTTGCATGGTGGCTTTCTTTTTATCAATAAATTAGTCTTTTACTGCTTCAGAATTTTAATACTTTCACTGATTCTCGATACATTTTGTTGATGGGAAAACAATTTTAATACAGAAGTCTTAAACCAGTCAAAAGTTTAACTGTAGGTACAAATAATATAATTTTTTTCAATAAATTATAAAGGGGGAAAAAAGAGAAAGGAACACAATTTTCAGTAGGTATAATAATTTTTTTTTAGTAATTTATCTTGCTAGAAGTCTTACGAGCCTCTACAATCTTTGTCATGAGCCATATGCAGCTTACCAACCACTGACCTAAACCATTGAAACCCTACACTGGTATTTTGATCTTTTCTATATTAGCACAAATTCATGGAGAAGTTGAGTCATTTTTACATTTCATTACATTCTACTGCATTGACAACATATTATCTATTTTATAGCTCTTGAGCAGCATTACTGTGAAGGCCTTCTCTCTCGAATCAATTTCAGTTAAATTGTTTTCAGCATATTTAATTTTGAGAAGTATTCATCAGTTCTAACAATATACATTGAGACCGTTTTAATTAGATATTCAACATCTTATTCCATATAAATATTGATGGTTACTCGCTTTTAACTGTTTGTTGAAACTGACATTGAATGTTATAAAAACATATGAAAATATGAGGTTTCAGAACAAAGCATAGATATTTGTATTTTGGTGTGCAAGGCATTTTTATCTAAATGTAATACCCAGATACACTGTATGCATGCATAAGATTAAAAATTTACATCTTTATTTGGGAATATCAATTTCACTTTTCATTCAGTATATTATTCAAATTAAAAGAATTGAAGAGGTTTATATTGTGCATCTTTTAAGAGACATTTAAATCAACATGCATTCTATTGAATTGAATGAAATTTTGCACGCCTCAAAAGTGTTATTTAGAGCAGCAGTTCTTAAACTTTCAATCGTTGCAGCCTCATTTTATGTATTGGCTGATATTAGTGGACCCCAGATCTTAAATACTCCAACTCATTTGATATTTTCTAGAAGTTCCAGTAGTGTTCACGTAGTTTGGGATAATTGTAATCTACTCTAGATAGATGGTCTCAATTTTCCAAGACCTTCATAATCAAAGAGAGAAACTAGTTACGTCAGGAGAGACTCCTGACCCTAGAGGCTGGAACCTGGAGCTGGTTAAGAACTGCTGATTTAGAGTAAAGATAAACATTTTAGTTGCCTGTGGTAGCTGTGTTTCTTTTTCAAAATCTGCCATTTTATTTAAAACAATTGGGTAGTGTCATAAGAAAGATTGTCTTGCATGGAATCTATTTTTTTTATAATTGGGTTTTACCCTAATGTAAAATAGTTTAAACTAAATTCCAAGTATATATTCAGGCACTAAAAAATAACCAAGTTTTCATTAAAATTCACATTGTTATTTATTCATATATGTTCTGCTTTTAAAATTTTAAAACAGTAAGCAATAATTCACTTCGCATCGTAAAGAAAGCTATTTTAACAACAGTTTTGAGAATGAAATATCAACTACATTTATGCAAAAAGAAAGAAAAGGTAGCTAGTCGATATAATAATTATTGAGCATTTACCTATTTTTTTCTATCTGTTCTATAAGATTTTATTTTTCTCTAACTGAATACAATGCTAAGGGTGGATATAGATAGAAACTAATTATATACATATATAAATTGTTTATATATGCAGTTTTATAGGATCAGTAAACATTTTCTCACTTTTTTATTTGTTTTAAATTTTATTCATACTTTTCTCTTTGATAGCCAATAAAAAATGCTCCTCCCGGAGAAAAGTATGTTCGATGCCCATGCAATTGTCTTCTTATTTGCAAAGCCAGCTCGCAGAGAATTGCTTGCCCTAGAAATAATTGGTATGTTATTCCTACCTTCTTAAATTGCAATTTCATTAATTTTAAATATCTGTAGATCAATGGATTTGTAATTTAGTTTTGAGGGGGGTGGGTGTTTTTATGCTTTATTTTATGAGAGCTTATTTTTTAAAGCTATGTGTAATGATGGTTAATTGAATTGTTATTGACATTTTAATCAATCATTATTGTTGTTAAATGTACATAGTTTTGGATTTCTTTAGCTATTCTTGATTGGGAAAACATTAAAAATTAGCTCTAAATTCATATTTAGAGCTAGTGTTGAATGTAGTTAAATCAGCAACAATACTTACTTTTCATGCATTGGTATTATATGAAGATTTAATTTATCTATCGTTAAATATCGATATTCTTTCTTGTGGTGTGTATTATTCATTCCATTTAATATCTTTTGAAGCTGTTGATCATTTTATATTAGTATAATTATTTCTTATTGAATTATTTAAAACCGTTAAAGAAATTTCAGTATTAAATATAGAACAAATTATTAATTCTAATGTTTATTCTTATGATTTACCTCAAATTATATTCCAATTTTTTTTAACCTATTTCTTGTTTTCAACCTTAAGAGTTCCTCAATATGAAAAGCATATTCAAAGTTTTAGATGGTAATAAAATATAATCTAAAACTTTGGCACACACACAAGTTGAATGTTTTAAATATCTATATCTTTATTTTGTTTTCAAGTAAATCACTAGTTGCTTAAATTTCTAATTATGAATATGTTTACTCGCAGATTGCTCTTTCCTAGTAATACTTATAAATACTTAAATAATCCTTTATAAGTATAATTTTAAATATTAAAATGTTTAAGCTTAATTAAATGTTGACCAAGAAAAAATTTCACTTCAGTAAATTTTTTTCTTACAGTAAAAGAATCTTAAATCTGTCTCCTATGACTCCTACATGTCCTTCAAGTTTGCCTGGAATGTGCCAAGTGTGTTGTGCCTATTGTCATTGTATTTTTCTGGTAAGTAGAATCTCTAATTAAATTAAAGAAATACTGTGTGTGAGAGAGAGAATTGTTTCAAAAAATACTGACTTTAATGCTGAACTAAATTCTAGTGAAAATGTATTTAGTGTTTTACCCAAACATGCTATCGTGTATCATTTTAAGATGAAATAATTCATTCTGTGTATTGATTTAAAAGTAGCAGAATCATTGTAGAGAAGGACCATGTCGGAGGGCACATTTTCTCACCTGAATAAATGATTTGAGTTTGTGTTGGCTTTAAGAGAACAAAAATAAAAGTAAGGCATTTAAAAATCTTAAAAGATTTTGAGAATATAGTTTTTGTCCCTTAAAATGAAAATAATCTTGTTTTCTTTGTGAGTTCCTGTTAGAAATCGTAGTTCATCATTAATAATTATTTTAGTAATTCGAATTTATCATGGTAAAATTAACTGTTGCCAAAATGTTAGTTTACTACTTGTACAAATTAAGTGTCGATTTTTTTCTTTTATTTAATTGCAGCATGTGTATTGTAATATTGATCAAACCTTAAAACTATTCATTGTGAGCTGTAAGTTAAATGTTTCTACAATTGTATTATATTTGATTTGGAACAGTGTAATATAGTGTCGGGCATTTTTCTTGAATTAAGGTCCAATATGTTAGAAAAAAGTAGTTTGCTATCACCTTATAATTATCTATACTTAGTGGTTATATAGATAGATGTTTACAAAATCACATTTATGACATCAACTTAAGGATTGAATTTGGTTTGAATTATACGTGATACAGAAAGGGAGAATCTGATTGTCAGTATGGGAACTCATCACATGTCTATAGCTAAAAACCATTTTCAAACATGTAACTACTGTGTACTAAAAGTATTTTCATTGCTGAGATGTACACCAGAGATTTTCAACTTTGTCTTGTACTGTTAACTGTTCTTAAGTTATGACTGTCGTACGACACTCTTGATGTATAAATGAAAATTCATGCATGTGTAACATATATAAGTATCTTTTAACCTGTTCATTAACCTAAAATAGTTTAACAAATGTCTAGAATTCTTAAAATTTGTATTGGGTTGCGAAACAGTTGAAAAGACCAATTCTTACTGGGCTTAATTTAAAATAAAGCTCAACCCGTCCATGTAGAGTATGTACTTTTCATCTCGTGTCAGGTTTGGCACATGCCTAAATTTTTGGAATCAGTCTTTAATTATTCTGTAAATTGATGAATCATCGACAAAAATTTAGCTAAAATCTGAGGCATGTTTTTCGAAGCTACCGTTTCGCATTCGAGGCCCTGGATGGCGCTCGCACGCATGCTCGCTGTTACCAATCTCGTTCACAGCACTGCGCATTACGCCCGATTCATTCGTATACGTGTTTACCTGAGTGTTTAGACCTCACAACGTAGTCCCACGATCGTAATACAGAGATCATTTATTGTGCAAAGGTGTTACGACGATATTCATCTGAGATCTTGAAGTTACTGGACGGCATTATTGCGAGTGATGGAATGGTAGCATGGGGCATTTAAATGGTCACAAGGGATGAAATAGTGAAGGATACGTGCTGATTAAGAAGATTACGCGCTGCCGTTAGTCGAAATGCATGGACGAAAGGTGAGAGAAAACAGACGCTGCAATTTCATGTTGTCCATTTCTTTCCTCCAATGTTCTCGTAGTGTTTTGTATCGCATTGTGACCGAGAACTTGAATTACCGGAAATTGTGTTCACGTTGGGTTCCAAAAATGTTGACAGATTTGCACAAAACCCAACGTTTAGGCAGTGCATTGACTTTCCTTGAGCGGTACCACGATGAAGGTGAAGATTTTTTAGACCAAATTGTTACTGGTGACGAAACATGGGTGGCCTACGTCACACCAGAATCGAAACAACAATCCATGGAATGGCGACATTCATCATCACCCAAAAGAGTGAAGTTTAAGCAAACAATTTCTGCCCGGAAAATCATGTGCACAGTTTTTTGGGACAGAAAAGGAGTATTGCTAGTGGAGTTTCTGCCTCGTAATGAGACAATCAATGCAGCGTCTTATTGTGAGACATTGAACAATCTGCGTCGTGCAATCCAGAACAAAAGACGTGGCAAGTTGAGTAAGAGTATCGTTTTGCTGCATGACAATGCCCCTCCACATGTGGCTAATCGGACCAAAGATCTCATCAAATCTTTTAAATGGGAAACTCTAGATCATCCTCCATACAGCCCTGATCTGGTGCCCAGCGACTACCTTTTGTTCCTGCACTTGAAGAAACACCTGGGTGGTCAGCGTCTTCAAGACGATAACGAAGTCAAAACATTTGTGATACAGTGGTTAACAAGTCAGGCAGCAGAATTTTATGAGGAGGGTATTCAAAAACCGGTGCCACGTTATGACAAGTGCCTCAATATTCACGGAAATTATGTAGAAAAGTAGATTAAGGTACAGGCTTTCATGCAAAAATAAAATTATTGCGATATCTTTGCACGTCTTTTTTTAATTTCAAAACGGTACTTACTTAAAAAACATGCCTCGTATACATTTTAAACTAAAATAGAAAATGAATGTGCCAGAAGTTGAAAGGAATAAAAATTATAACTGATATATAATTACACAAATACAATACGTGAACAATAATAACCTTTAATTAACAGTGTTAATGTCTTTCTATTTGGTGCAAAGTTGTATAAATTTTCAGCACTGCCAACTTTGAAACAAATAATTCAAATAAAATTTAGTTAAGAAATCCACTATATATTGTGTATTAATCCATCATTGAATATTTCTTAAAGTACTATTATTATATGTATCAGGCAGTTTTTTTTATTCTGGGAAGGAAATGGCATTAACTGGAGTCTAAAAACAATTTAAAATTTATGAATTAGTCTTAACTTTCAGGAAACTATCAACAATACTAAGACAACAAACAAAATCAAAACTAATTTAATTTTGTAACAATTCTTTTCCAAATAATTCATTGAAAAATATTAATGTTCGGCTAAAAATAAAAACATTGATAATATTTAGGAACCTCAAAAAATTTTTTTTAAAAAATACCTGAGTAATGATTTGTTGGAAGCAAAGTTAAACTGTGTAACATCATGCATTGAAAATATTGCATTTTTAAATGAAATGTTGTGGAAATCACTTCAAAATGCATGCAAAGCTCCCATAGTTTCAACAATGCGAAATGTCTCCATTTGGAGCCAAGGTGTACAGAATTTCAGCACTACCAATTTTTGAATAACCAACATAATCTTTCCATTAACAAAACAAGGATTTCTAAGATCTAGTCCTATAGTTTGAAGCTATTGTTCTTGGTGTGGGTGCTTTTGTTCACAGTAAAATAGAGACAAATTGGGTATTGTAGTTGTTTGAACTAGTGCGAAACATTGGATGGAATAATAACCAGAATCAAAATGTAATTAATGATACGCTCTTGTGATTTTTCCTTCCTCAATTCTCTTCACTTAATGTATTTTTTCAGAAGCAATCATTTTGGTAATATAGCTCACAAGTCTTTCACTCTTGCATTTCTAATGAATTACTCTTTGTTGTTCAGCCTATAAAATATGCAATGTTTTTTAATATAAATTTGAACTCTCTTTTCTTTGAGTATTGAACAGCATTGGATAAAATTGAGCATTAAGTCATTTTATTTAGTTGGTTGGTATCAAAGCATTTGGTATTACTATGCTAAACAGTCTCATGTTAATGTGATTCAACTATTTGTAGACATGTCTTTTTATTAGTATGTGTTATAATTTTCGTGGAACAAGGTTCTTATGCTTATTTTAAATTTAATTTCAGTTCAATACATTGACCAATGCACTAGCTCGATGTCCACATTGCCGCAAAGTGTGAGTATTTTTTGCTTTTCTATGACAGAAACATTGTTTTATTGAAATCAAATGAAGTTATGGCAAAACTGTACATTATTTATTTGAACCATTGCAATCATTTCTTATAATTTGATTCGTTAAATATTGATGTATTTCAGTTCCTCTGTTGGTCGTCGGTTTTCTGTTAGCCGAGGAACTATGTACTTGATAGCTGCTTTTGTAATGTTAATAATAGGCTTAGGTGTTACTGTAAGTATAAATTTACTTAGATCTTTTTTTATATTATCTTTTTAGTTGAAAAATATTTAACATTTGTTCAACCTCTTTTAAGACATTTTTTATCAATTGTCTTAAGAAAAGTAAAAATGCTATATCTTATGTAAAAAATTTTGTCTCGGAAACAGGGTTTTGCATGAATATTTTTAATTTTGTATTATATTGAATACTAATAGGATTATAAATTTTTCCACGAGTTTCTCTATTAAAAAGTTTATATTTTGAATAAAGTTCTTTAAAAATTAAACCTTGATGTAAATTATGTGTTCTTGAGATATATAAATTTTAATATTTATCCCTATATGTGGTATAAGTTCAAATTAGATTTTCAATCTCGGCTGGTTAGATCTTTTATTTTGAAATCACTCCTTTTTTTAATTAATACAAATATTGGTGGAGATTAGTTAAGATTTTTCTTTTTGTGTGTGTGTTATATAATTGGAAAAAAAAATGTTTGATTTTTCCAATTTGTCATGTTGTGCTTTTTCTGAAGACTGTCTTGTAATGTTAAAGAATAAGAACTGAATTCGAAACAATTTTTTCAGATTTAAAAAAAAAAAACACTGACATTAATACTAAATTTTGATTTTGTTATGCAGGGAATTGCATTTTTGATTTATCATTTCTAACCAAATTTCAAAATTTTCTTATGTGCAATATGTTTTGTATACTGTATTTCTAAATGGATTTTAATTTTGCTTGCTTAAGTAAAAAGCTGGATATTCATGGAATTTTTGAAAATGATGCATCATAAAGATTAAGTTGGAGCTACAAAATTTTGAACTTATGTTAACATTTAAAAAAAAAATGATTAAAATATGTTTTAGGGTTTTTGAAACTAAGCAAAATTTGTTATTTGAACCTGCTTCTTTTAACTGAGAATATTTTAAATTACATTATGTGGTGTTAATTACTTGTAAAAATGTTTTAAACTTCTGGTTCTTTTAATATAAGGTTCTTTATTTAGGAAATGTAATACCAATTGTTTGATTAAGTTTAGGTCTATTTTGAGCTTTTTAGTTTCTTTATTTTAATCTGTGCTGTCAACTTACAAATTATTTTGGCATGTTTTATATTTCTGCCAAAATTGCTTCCTGAATTTTTTTACATCCGTAATTCTTTAATATCATTGTTAGACATATTGTGACAACTTCTCCCTTCTATAGATTAAGCATTTTCTGCTATTTTCATCTATTTGAGTTTTCCACTAGATCCATTAGATTTTCACTTCGAATTGACATCAATATCAAAACTTTTAAGTGTTACATATAGATTTATTTAATCATATTTATAGTGGAATAATATTCTAAGATGCTGTGAGGTTTACTCTGTGATAATTTTCTGAAGTTACATATTGTAAAATCTTTTATATTTTCTCCAGTATGTGTATAAATCACGAACATTTATAAGAGGGCAACCCTTCTTCTCCAGGGTCTAATTATTTTTTAATGAAAATGCATTTAAATTGTTGAAATTGTAAAGAAGAGTATGAAAATGGTTTTACTCAAATGAATGAGATTTAATTAAACTAAAATTTTAAGTGGAATCTTTTTAAAATTTGTTTAAATACATTATGTTAATTAAATTATAAGAATTTCAAGTAAAATTTTAAAGAATTGGCAACAATCCTCCAAAACACTATTTAGCATTTTTCTAATACTGTCCAAAAATAAAAACTTGCTGTGCAGATTTAGATGTATTGTAGAACTTATAAATTCATTATGGAACATTTGTATATTTTATTGACCTGTTATGGAATAATTCATTACAAATTGAAATTTACTGAAAAATCTAATCTTATATCAAAAGTAATGTTGTAATTTGGGTGTGATAGCAATGTATTTTATAAATACATATAGAAAAAAAGGTTTTATTAAAACTTTTTAAGGAAAAAAATTTATAAAGTTATTTTTAATTATTTGTATGTGATCTTGAATTGTTCACATTTTCTTAAATTGTTTAAATTAGGTTTTCCATTAATATAGTATTAATAATTGTTGTATGCACTTTTATTTTTGTTTCCCCAAAGGAGAATTTGTTAGTTTTATAACTTTAACAGTTTTAAGTAATTTTCCAAAAAGTTATTGATAAAATGTTAAACATTTTTATTACCTATAGTCTGTAATATTGAATATCAACTGTAACTCTTAAAACAAATTATTTATTTATATTTTAAATTGCTTTATTTATATTTGTAACATTTATTTTTATTTAAAAAGTATATAGGGTTTTAGAAGTCATTTTCTTGATGTAATATTTAAATTCCATCTGTTTTTTTTATTTTAAAATTCATCTAATTCTGATTTTGTAGATTGGAACCATTTCCTATGCTTCTCGGCATGGTGGCATCTACTGTGTTTACGTAGGTGAGTCATAATTAATGTCTTTTATTCAAAGTTTAGCTGAGAAGTATTACTGTTAAAGATTTCTAATATTAAATTTTGGGAATCTTATATAAATCCAGAAACTAGAAGATCTATTATTTAGATGTATGTCTAATGAATTTCGTCTACTCATGCATGAATTTAGGGCAAATTGTGGTACTTGCTTATTGTACCATTAACCAACTTTGAACCAAATGAGGTCCCCAAATGCCTCAGTATGCAGCCAATAGTGTAGAACTATTCCTGTGCATGTTCCAATAATGGTAGCATTTTCATATATAGCAATGTCTTTTGAATCGACATCTTTTTATTTCATGAAATGGGTTGACATGGTATAATATGTAAGTACCATAATTGTAAATTGTTCATTAATATTACCCAAGATAATAGAAATGTGTTTTATATTCCAAATTTTGTTTTATTATTTTTGTACATCAAAAAGAGATGTAGTTATCTTAAGGTAAAAATATGTAGTGACTTTATTATTGTTTTCAATAAATATTAAGTGAAACTTAAATGACAAAAATTATTATACTTTTAAAATTTATGTTTTTCAGGGGCTTTTATTATTTCCATCTTGCTGTTTTGTAAATCTGTATTTTATTTCACTATGAAAATCAGTACCATCGATGGACCAATGTAAAGTAATGAAGAATTTTCTTTGTGTATGTGGAATATCTTAAGTTCACTGAATATTTTAAAACATTTTATAGTATATATAAGCTTGTTTTAAATGATTCTAGTAGGGCACATATTTTACTATGATATATTAATTTTGGACTTCCTTCCTTTTAATTCAGGCATTCTGTATCATTTAAATTTAAATGCCATTTTGATGGATATAATTTTATCTGTGAAGTATTTCATTAAGATATTTTGTGAAAAAAACTGTTTACTTTTTTATTAATTGTATGCATGAGGAACCTTTTTTTTTGTACTGTTGCATCCATAATTTGCTATTCAAATCTTCCACAGTTGTTAGTCTATAATTTTTTTTAAAAAAAACTGATATTTAAATATTATTTAGAAATAAGAATGATGCTAAAGATGTGACAATATTATAAAAGTGATTTTTTGATCTTTTCAACTTGTTTTATGAAAAAAGGAAATTATTTTGCATCTTTGAAGAAATTGAACCATTTCATTTTTCACATTTAGTCAATCAATAATAGTTAAGAATTTTATTAGAAACCAATTCTATAAAATTCTGAATCTATTGTGTTTGCTGTTACATTTTTCATAACATATTTTTGTATATAAAATAATTTAGAAATTTAGACTAGTAATAAAATGCATTTGTGTTTCAGAATTGGACATTTTGTTATATGAACAAACAATATTTTTGGAATTCGTTTTATGTTATTTGGTATTGTTATCTATGTGTCTTGTTATTTTCTTACCATTTTTTTGTAAGTATTTGTCTGTGCAACATGTATTGTTAATTGCAAGCGATTTTATTGCTAGATTTTGCAATGTAATGATTTTTTTAGCAATAATTAAGATTGTGGTTACTTTGCTAGTCAATTATTCCAGAAGTTGCCTTTGAATGTAAAAAAAATATTTTTGTTTGTGAAGGTTTATTTAAAATCCAAGCAAAATATTTTTTCAATCATTTAATCACCTGTTCTTAAATTAAGAGTTCAATCCTAACATGAAGTTCTTATATTTACAATTATTAAAAAAATAAGAACATTCAAATTCCGAAACAATATTAGAGTTGGAGAAAAGTTTATATGTTACTCTACATAAATATTTGCATTCATATTCAAAAAGGTATTATGCCATGGCAAGAAATACTTTTTAAAATATTATAATTTTAAGAATGAGTTTTTAAAGTACAACAAATTCAATTTATTTATATATTTCGTTGGAAAAAGATTTGTGTTATATTTGTATTGCTTATATGCATATTCAAAATATACTCTTTGTACTATGCTATGGCAAGAAGCATTTGTTATAATACTTGGAAGAAATGCTGATATTGTTTATTCCCTGTGATAATTCTGTGCATTGTTATCTTTTTTAAAATTCGCTTTCTTAATTGCTTGTAAATGTTATCATATCTAGTCTGTTCTAGCTTTATGTTTGATTATTTTTGTTTTCAAGAAATCTTAATATCTTCACATTTGTATCATACTATTAAGACTTCCTTTTATACTTCAAATTAAGTATTTTTAGTAAAGTTACCTTTTAAAAGTATTAAAAAATATCTTAAATATATAAAAGACAATGAAATGAAGTCTTATCATTGCTTTGTTTTTAGTGTATGAATTGTCTTGTATACAATGTTGCCCTTTTTTTTAATAATTGAAATAAATTTTAAAAATGAAGTAGTCTTTTTCTTCAGTTTCTAAAAGCATTAGAGCTGCGTCTCAACATTCAGTGTAAATGTTATTTTCTTTTTTTTCTGAGAGGAAATGTGTACATCATTGTAGTATTTGTGTGGTTTGTTTCTAAAATCATTGAACTTTTTACCATCTAATAAGCATCTTTTTTAATTTTAATTTCTTGAAAAGTAAGTAATTTCCATTCATTGCACTATTTATTTTTGTTTTTCCAATTATAGAAAATATCAAGCGTAATTTTATCAATATATTAATGAACTTGAAACATGTGTTACATTCAGAACATAAGGCTTAAATTTTTTTTATACGCAGTATAGTACTGAATAATATGTCAAAACATGTGCCCTACATTAACTGACATTCCTCTTTTTTAAAAAAAAAATGTTCTTCCCCTTGCTTTTTGGAATGGCACAATAATTTTCAAAGTGTTAATTCTACAAAAATAAGCAGTTTCCACCAATAAAGCATTCGGATTCCCCCATCCCCTACATAATAAATTTACCAAAGTGAACTTGCATAGGTAAACAGCTAATTTTATTTAAATTTGCTTTATGTATAGTTTAATGTGCTGATTTATAGTAAGTGAAATATGTGTAAAAAAAATGTAGCTTTTGTGTGCAAGAATTGTGTGTTTTTGTCGTAGTGTAAAATATGTACAGAAGAAAAACTATTGTGATTGCATGTTTCTATGTGTACAAATTTTTCTTATTTGCTTATTCAACCATGCTGTTTCCACAGCTTGTACCAAAATTTAATTAGTTAGTCCTTATGCATAGATATGGGAATTATTTCCATACTAATTATAAAAGCTAACACAATATATTGACACAATTATTTTCTTGCCTTTATTTAAGCTGCAATAATTTGTAGTGTAAGAAAATTTATTAAAGCCTGACTTGTATAAAACAATAAAATTCATTCTATCAACAATTTATAAATGCATGCCTTTGTACAATTTGTAATTCTCTAACATTCTCGTCAAACTAAATATGTTTTGTATTCATGATGTAAGCAATGTGATTATATTGATCAATAAATATTTTTAAGGAAGTCAAAATTATATTAAATACTTTTCAATCTATCTCTCCCTTGACTTAAAAATTTTGATTTGTACATTTGGTATTGTTCATGATTTGGTGTCAAAATAATTTTTTTATATGCTAGTTATACTATGAGTTTTATATTTCCTTCCAAATATTTATGTATATTCTGTTTTTGAGTTATATGTGAGACTCATTACACTTGTTTTCAAATGAATTTATTTTTGTTCTAAAGAAGACTAGTTTCGTATTGTTGAAGACTAATTTACGTTAGCATTTTAAACTGTGCACATATTTTTCTGAAGATGAAGTTGTAATTTGTATTTTAAATAAAAATATATTGAAAGAATATATTGAAGTTTATTGGGATCCAATGAAAATTGAATTTACCTAAATTCCCTACATTTAGCAGTTTCCTGAAATAAGTACTTAAAATATTCCTAACCATTATATATACACAAATAAAGTCTCATTATGATTTTTCTTAAATATTTATATCTGCTACAAATATTAATTCATTAAAATTGACCAATTTAGAGGTAGCCAAAACCAAAATTCCCTTGTTAGCTAACAATAATTATATCTTTTTAGAATTAGAGTTGTATATATTTTCAAGAAACTATAAATATTTTAAAACCAACTGATTTTTAACAACTAAGTTCTATTTTCAAATAGAATTTTAATTGCTTTTTAATGTATAAATCTATAAATGTCAATTTTGATTATTTCGAGAGTTGGTTCATAGTATGTGACATTCATCCAAAACAAAGGCTTTGAAAACAGTTTTTTGTTATAATTGCCCACTTTTTTTTTTGAGAACCAAATTACTTTTTTGAGTAATTGTCTGTTTCTTGTGTTAGTTTTGGGCCACATGGTTACAGTCATGAATTCATGACTGGTGTGTCTCAAGTTTGAGTTCTTATACCACTAAAGATGTGCTATGTGGAGGGTTTGATGTGCATTAAATCTGTTGAGGCTCAAAGTCCTCCTGTTGGTATGGTGTGGTAGTTTGGAGAGGAAGTTACCAGCTTGGGTGTTGCCCTCGTCATTCGACAGAGGTTCAAAATTACAAGGTCATTCACCTATAATGCTTGTGTTAGTAGTGAAACGTTAATAAAATGCTGACTATGTTATGTTCATTAATATTAACCATCTCATAATAAATATCCATTTAAGTACATTATTTAATTGAAAATTGATTCTTGGGTAATGTTTTAATGGGCTAGTAGAGAACTCAAACTGCAAGGAATTCCTTCCATCAATACTTATGTTTTCCTTGTTCCTAACCTCCCTGCTTCCAGTGTTAGACTTCATTCTGAAAGATATCCTCCCTCTGGAAAATGAGCAGTAACCTTTATCTTTTTCTAATCATTCTAGCTAAATATCTAGCACTATTTGCAAGTATTTTCAGTTCCATTATAAAATTACAGTCCTATTCAAGGCTAAAGACTCCAATATGCAAGAAGTATAGATAAAAATATGTTATATTAGACATGGGGAAAGTCATTTTGTCAGTAGTGTTACTTAGGCTGAATTTCTTCTTGATGAATAAAATTTTATGTTTCTAAACTGTTTGAAATATCTAAAATATCTTTTAAGACGAGGGCTACCTTAGGTTAAGGAGTCTGCTCAAATACTATCATTGAAATATATAGTAGTGCATTAAGGTGCAACGCTGTTGAGGCCGTATAACTCCTGTGAAGGGCTGCATTAGGACGACATTGGGATGCTCATGGATGTGAGCCTTGATAGGTCACTGTAGGTCTAAGAGTTCAAGTGAATCCAGAAGTCGGTGGGAGAGTCCGTTGGAGTGTAGTAGAGTGTTGAAGATTGTAGAAGTGTCTCTAGCTACTGTGAAGCTTCTTAGCATATCAAGTCTCTAATTTCTTCCCTTTTGGTGTCTATTTAAAGGTGGATGCCCTCAAAAGTGGCATATGAGACAGAATAATTTCTGTTTTTGACATTGCCGTAATTACTATTAAGCTATTGTCTCTAGTCTCCTCTCACACGGTAGACTTTGAAGCCAGAGATTGGCATTGGAACTGTGCCAAACACTTCTCTGCGGGCTGGAAAAGGGAGATCAAAGGTTGACGGCTTAAAACACAATCATCAGAGTGTCCAGTCACGGTTAATTTTCCAGGCGAATCTACATGATCATTGAGACGTCATTAGTTCCTTAACAGGAAATGGGTCCTTTGGTGGAGACTGCCGCAAGGTCTCCAAATTGGCTTGTCTACAGTGTTTTTCAAAAACTTATGTTAGGCAGAAAGCATAAATATTGTGAGCAATGCTCTGCATAGATTTTAATTCATTAATGATGTTTTTTGTTTTGTTTTTATTTAATAGCAATACAGTTGACAATTTAATTTATTTTATATTGTCAATTCTTTCTGTAACCTTTTCATGCCCTCTGAACATTGCAAAATGTACTATGATTTATCACTCCTCAAACAGTACTCCTTTTAAATCGGTATATTTTTAAAAGGGGCACCTTGATGCATAATTACATCAGATAGCTGTACCAGCACAGCCATTTTAAATCCACCCAGTATTAGTCCAAAAGGTAAAAGAACAGAAAACCCACAAAAAACTAGATATTCTGAGTTTTTATAAAATATAATGCATTATAAAAGTATGTAATCCTTGTTTTTTTTTTTTTTTTAATGAAGATTTAATGTATTAACTCATTTCTCAATTCCTTAAAGAAAATTTGTTTTTATTCAATTAAGGAATGAATTAATATTCTTGCCATTCATACAGGACCTTGCTACTATTTTAATATAAGACTACAACATATATACAAAGTTCACTGGCCTCCTAAATTAACTCTTTTAATTTAAAAACAAATGAATATAAAAACTTCGAAAAAGTATCCTTTTGAACAGTAGTTTATTAAATTTTGCAAAAGCGCGATTTACAAATATAATTTTTGTGAAAAAGAAAATTAAGCTAGAGTGTTTAATGAGAGATAATGTGTCAATCCCTACTAGTAATGCATTGTCAGCAACTATTTTCCATACTGTCAATTAAGTTATTAGACAATGGAACGGGAAGAAACGTTCATACATGAAACAGATGTTGTTTTAAATTGTTCAGCAACCTTGGAGGACTAAAAGTAACCATTTGTCTTCCGAAGTTATCACAAGGTTGTTTTTCACATAGGCCTAAAATAAATTCTCAGAATAAGTTTGTCGATTTGAAAAATGTAATATTTTTTCTCTTTTAAAAAGTTTTTTTTTCCAAAACTTTTTAGCCTATTTATTTTGAGAATATTTTATTCCATTAATTTATGAAAATAATTAATTCAATGTACGCGCGAATGAAATCGTGATTTAAAATTTCAGTTTTTAGAAACGAATTATATTTATAAAAGTTTCATATATAATCAAACGAAGAAGGAAAACAATGCGTCTAGTATTTCAAAAAATGCGATTTTTTCTTAATGATGAATGAATATATATAAATAAAATTTTTAAATATACTTAACGATTCAGAATCATGGAAATCTAATCTGGCCTGGTTATCAGTCGTCACCATAGTGAATTACGAAATGGGTTCAATTACCTCAACTCCAAATATTTTATCTAAAAAGAAGTAACCTCAACAGAGACATAAAAGATGAGCGAAATAAAAGATTAATGTCAATGACATCTGTATATAAACATAAGTGGACTTCCGTGAATGATTTTTTGTTGTAATAATCCCTTTTTGTCAAATGAGTCATTACATTTTATACTGGGTTAAATGTTGTATTTTGCTTTACTATTTATAAAGGAAGGGGAAAAAAACTATGGATGGATATTTTGTTTATTGTATCTGTAATGTGTGAGTATATAATACACAGCTGTTTCTTGTGCATAATGTTATGACTGTTCTAGAATAATTTATTCCAGATACTGAACATGCATTATGTGTGTCGTCTGCTTTTTACGTCGAGTAAATTTAAATGCTGGAATTTATTAAATATTTTTTAGATATTTAAAATACCTTTTCACAAAATTCTAAAATTTAATATACGTTACTTTTATTTTTTAATTCTAAAATTTGAAGTGAGCAAACGTCCATTTTGAAATTGATTTCGACATCGATTTATTTTTAGAAGGAAGCAATTAAGTAAACCTAGGAGATTTCTTATTTGATCTCATTCGGAGCTTATTTTCATCAATTTTTGTGAACATATTGTGATACTTTTGACATAACTACGTTCTACTGTTTCGAATTTTTTCTACCACTTTGGATTCTTTCGCGAGTAAACAAAATAAGCAAAAGTGACATTCACTACAAAACCAAAAATAGTTCTGTGGACTGTTGAACTCTTTTTCACTTATCAAGAACGTTAAACTATTTTATCACCTTTATATTTCTGCCTGATCGATATTGATGGAACTCAAATTAATCATATTCAGCTTCTTCACAACGTTCTCCATTACAGCGAGTAGAATCATGTGTGCTACCATCTGTGATGAGGCAAAACAATGGTTAAAAGACAATCGAGAAGGTATGAAGAATGTTACAGACGTCTGGATTCAGCTGAGACCATGGGTGAGTGGAAACCAAGCTAACTGCTTGAGGTCTCTTCTCAATGAAACCAAAGACGACGAATCTTTGGTGAAATTGAATGAAGTTCTGAAGAGAGATGTTTTTAAAGATGTCGTAGCCATGAATTGCACCAAACCTGGAAAAAAGAAGAAACCCTGTCCATCTCGAAGGCCACAGAGAAATCGTAGGTTGAATCAGAACAACAAGAATCGTAAACCTGGTGCTGGTCAAAATGTAACCAAAAGAGGTAATGCCTGAAAAACAATTATGAGATCATGTGTTGGTCCCTAGTTATGTCGATTTGTGTGTGTGTGTGCTTAGTATGTAAATGCTGTTAATCGACTTTTAAGGGGATCTATAGGGAGAAAAAAATGAAATATAGATCTTTTCTGTCCAAACAAAAAAAAATCGAAATATGGGTTTTAAAAAATAGTTGTAAATTTTCAAATATATGTATAAAAATATGTAGTTTTAGTTCACGGATAAAAAAAGAAGCATAGATGATGATTATTATTTCATATTGGAAAATTGTGCGGAATAAATGTTTACGTTAGATTTTAATGTGGGACAATATTCTCCTTACAAAATCATGACCTTAATAATTGAAAAATAAAAGACTTTTGCTTATACTTTCGTTTACATTCATGTTCTTCATAATATCAATTCTAAAAAGAATTTCGCATATGGAGTCATTTTAAATGCAATAAATTTTTTTAACAATGAGGTATGCGATTTTTTTCTGTCAAAATCATTTTCTTTGTGAAGTAACTAAATGTATTTTATATCTAGAATTTAATTCACACAATTTAAATATTGGTATCTTGCCCCTAAATTCTTTAAAAAAGATAGTATATATTTTTATTACATTTGTAGTAAATTATTTTTACAATTTAGATCCTGACAAAAATGTATGGAAAAAAAAGTTGCGTATTTTGCACTAATTTATTAAGTTATCATTAAATTTATTAAAGCAATTCTATCATAATAAAACAAATGTTTTTTTTATGAATAATTTTATTAAAACTTTTATGTTAGTTGTTTGGAAAAAGCTATTTATACAAATTATGCATGAAATTCTTCAGTTACGTAAATAATAAAAAATCTTTTTTTCCCTCAGCAATATGTATAATTGATCATCAATTATATTTTTGTATCTATTGTTTGAATAAAATATCAATGTTTATGAAATAATTGGAAATATTGATTCTTTCAAATTTCCTGTGAAATTTGCTTGTAACTTCTTTACTACAGAGAGAAAGAGTAAAAAAAAAGTATTTTCCTTTATCTCTCGTAAAGGATGGAAAAATAAAAGGATTTAAAGCCGTTGAATTTCATCTACTTTGCATTAATTTCTATTACCTTTGAAACAAATTGCAGATATCGGTCGAAATCGTGTAAGAATTGATTCTTTTTTTATATTATGGTTTTGTATTTATAGTTGTAATACAAATTAAAGACATTTTATTTTTAAAAATATCTTCTGTGAAAATTTGAACAATTATTTGTATATTAGTTATTTTGGGTAATAGTTGGAAAGTATAAAAATTAAAAGAATTTGTCTTCGAATTTCATCTGCCTTGCATTAATTTCTTATATATTTGAAACAATTTGCAGGTGTAAATGAAATTATGCAAGAGTTAGAATTCTTTTGTGTATTATGCTATTTGTGTTTATAGAAACCAACACAAATTAAAGACATTTTATTTTTTAAAGTATCTTCTGTAAAAATATGAATAATTATTTACATATTATTTATTTTAAGTAGTTGTTCCCGTATAAATTTTGAAAACTTGAATTTTAAACCAAATTTAATTCCTAAAGGAGCTAGATTGGTCCTATAGCTTTTTTTTCTCTGAGGTTTAATAAAGTTAGACTGAAAATTTTTTATATACTCAGGTTCTCCACACACAGGCACAACTTACCTATAGAAATAAGGATATTTTGAGTGTGTTTCTTAAATCTTACTGTTTTAAAATTTTCTTTCGAACATTACATCAATTTTACTTATTTATTCTGAGTTTTGAAAGAAAAAAAAATGAATGCGTTTTATGTTTAAAAGATTTTTTCCTATGATAGATGGTTTTTAAAAACGTCCGATTAAAATCTAATGTATTTTTGCTTTTATTTATTTTTTAAGAAAAACGGATGCTAAAGAAATTAATTTTGGTTTTCAAGATTATTAAATGGCAGTTAATTTTCGTTGAACACATTTGCCACGTTCTGAAACAATGCAGCGCTATGTAAGATGTAGAACTAATTCAGAAAATAAATGATCTTAACTCCAAAAACTAAAAATATACATTTTCTTACAACGCGAAAATTTTTAAATTTTGTTTCAATTATTCATATAGAACTTCTGTTATCTTATGCACGTAAAAGTTTATTTTGTGCTAGATTTCACTTAAATACACACGGTGCAATTTTTTTAAAAAAATTATACAATTTTTGATTTAATGGGTTTTTTTACAATTTTTTTTACTTTGCACCTTATTTGTGTATATAATAATAATGTGTGTAAAGCAGTTTTTTGGGGCTCAAAATACCATAAAAGAGTTTACCATTTAATCTTTAAAAATTCATGGAGTAATTTTAAAAACGTTGCACCACCTACAATAGTTGAAGTATGCACATGAAATTTGATTTACAAATACATCGAACTCAGCGTAATTCAAGTTGGAATGATTTTTGTGATAACGTGATTCATATTCGTAAAGTACTTTTTTTAAATTATGAATGCTTATTCAAAATTCCTCAAAAAGTTAAAATTCTAAATGCTACCTTTTTTCAAAAAAAAAAAATTATGTTGGGTTGAAGCGAGCGAACTATTTTTTCTGGCGTAAGGATATCTGTGTGATGCGCCCACGCGTTCTTTTTCCCGCTTAATCCAACGCACTGCTTCTACGGGGACCACACGATCTAAACGCTGTGTGCTATGAACTTTATTTATGCTGTGTGCAGTATTCTTAATCGTTTTATTTAATTGTCCGTAATAAAGTGTGCTGTCCAGAAGAGGTCTGAAGAATTATTTTTACAAAAAGAACAACAAATTAAGTATTATTTTGATTTAAAAATGCACACACACACACAAACTTTTGTTTATTGTATTAATAACAGGGGCGTAGCTATATACCGCCGTATCAATGATACAGGGCCCTCATGCTGCCTTAACACGTTTAAACAAAAAATTCGTAAACTATTAAGAAACCCAAAGGTGGGCCCCCAAGGAATCTTCAATATAGGGCCTACTCAGGACTAGCCACGCTAGTGATTAATAACAATTGCCAAATAAATATCAAAGCATTTTGGCACAGCTGAAAAGAAAAAAAAAAACTTTAGCATTGAAATGAAGAAATAGTGATTTTTTTCTGAGATATAAATTTATTTAAAATTTTTAACTGGATGAACATAAAATTTATCATATATATATATATATATATATATATAACTCCGGTACTTTTTAACTTAGAGCACTCAAATTTTGTGAGATAATAGAAAAACCATATAAAGAATAATTTAAGCTGAAAAAACTAGTATATATAAAAAAAACACGCTTTTATGTTTAATCGAACTAAAAAGTAAAAAAATAATTCTTATTATAAGAATAAAATCATTAACGAGAAAATTAATGTCATTGTGGTAAAAGCACGGGGTGCTTTGTACTACATTTTTACATTAACTCAGCATTTCGGAATAGAACTAATAAGACATTATAAGTCGTCCATACGGTATAGTGGTTAGCGACGCTGACAGCTGTGCCGTAGGGCCTGGGTTCGAATTCCGGAGAAGACATGGATGTTTGTAAATGTATAATGCCTTCCGCGGCATGGGGGTACTCTAAATAGCCGTCGAGCCGCAAGTCCTCTCGTGTGGTTGGTGGAAGGGGAAGAGAGGTGGGAAACCCCTGACCACTCCCAGGGTGTTCTCATTGAGGTGGAACCGAGCCAAATCGTACTGTCACCTGCATGGTGCTCAAAGCTACGGCTAACGACAGGCGTACAATATAGCCCGATGCCATGATAAATACGTCAGACAGGTGGCATTAGCAACAACAAGACATTATAACAATTGATGTAGCGCCCCCCGCCACGCTTTTACCCCAATGACATTAATTTTCTCGTTAATGATTTTATTCTTATATTAAGAATTACTTTTTTACTTTTTAGTTCGATTCAGTATAGAAGCGTGTGTTTTTTAGTTTTTTTTCAAACTATAATTTATTTTCCATTTTTTAATTCCAACTACAATAAAAGCGTGTTTTTTAGTTTTTTAAACTATCATTTATTCATTGTTGAATTTATCCTTGAGTTTGATATTTGAAGCTGGAATTACGTGGCTGTGGAATTAGTCTTGCTCTTCAATGGATATTAATTAATGGGTCTGAAATGTATTTATTCTTTCCGTTTACGAGGCCTCGGATCGTTATATTAGATTCCGTCTCTTTTGAACAGGTCAAACAAATAAAAGTGTGTAAAGAAGAAAAAGTTCGAATTACAAAAAATTTTAATGTAACGTTTTTTTACGGATTAAATATTATAAAATTCCTCCTTTTTGTTTTCTTTTTTCACATTTTCATGCATTGTCATCCACTTCCGAGCTATAGTCCGAATTTCAAGTCTCTAGCTCATCGGAAAGTCACACAGTTTAAAATCAATTACAAAATTCCACCCGGATAGACATTAAAGAAAGCGAGTTAATAAAAACATGGTAATATTAAGTGTCAATCCTTTTTTCACCTTTTAAACGTGTTCCTTTCATGTTAATTCGTATCATCATTTCTAAGTGTATTGCTTTATAAAAATAAAAAAATATTTATAACATTTTTTTTCACATGCTCGAGCCTTTTTTTTATTTTCATTTTCAGAAAAATGTTTATATTATGGTTAGAAATTGCTAACACACCCCACCCTCCACTTTCTCAGATACAGAACACTTCTTTTGTTTATTTTATTTCTTTTAACCGCAAGTGTATTTTATACTTGCATATATAATTAGCGTTAAATTCAAAACACTTTAGGGTTACACCTTATTCTTTTAGTTGCCAAATCTGGAAATTATGTAGGAAATTAGTCGCCATGTCTGAAAATGGTATATGGAACTTGTCGCCAAATTTAAAAATGATATATGCAATAAGTCGCCAAATCTGGACGTGATATATGGATTTGTCACCAAATCTGATTATCCTTATTCCTGACGATCCTGAAAAGGACAATGGAACAAAATTATGAAATTATTGTATTGTCATCGGTCCTTGACAAGTGTGCGAAATTTCGAATGAATCCGATCTTTTTAAGTGGGTAAAAATCGAGTTCTAAGATTCCGTTACATGCAAGTGAAACTTATAAAAGCGTGTTAATTATAAAAAAAAACTGCACATATTATCAATAAATTCATTTTTTTTGGCACATGTCAAGCCCATGGATGTCACTAGTAATTACTAAACTTGCTTTTAATTTAGCATTGATAAATCAATTATTAAATACTTTTTACCGCATTGATATGTTTTTAGTATCTTTTATCGGTGTGAATATGTATTTAATTTTTTATCATGCCGGAATGTATTTTGTTTTTCTTTCTTTCGGTATATTAATAATTATTTTAAATCTTTTATTTAGACTTTTAGATATGCTCGCGTTCCCACGTAGGGTCATCATGCCCCCAAGGGGGACGCCCCCCCCCCCCACAGTTTGAGAAACGCTGGGTGAGAACATAATTAATTTTTTACATGCACGAGTCTCTTTTTTGTTGTTGTTGTTGTTTTGTTTCCATTTTCTGAAAAACTGGACAATTTTGTTTATATTATGGTAAAAAATTGCTGACACAGCATTTTCGCTTTTATAGGGTTGTCACTTAATCTTTTAGTCGCCAAATCTGGAAATGAGACCTGGAATTTGTCGCCAAATCTTGAAATGTTATACGCATTTAGTCGCTAAATCTGGAAATCGCTTTTTCTGATCAAGGAAATGGAACAAAATTGTGATATTATTGCATTCTCATCAGTCCTTGACAAGCGTGCAAAGAATTTCGTATTAATCTGATCTTTTAAAGCAGGTAAAAATATCGAGTTCAAAATTCCGTTACATACAAGTGAAACTTATAAAAGCGTGTTAAAAAAATACCATAAACTCGAATCTTAGCTGTGCTATTTTTCCAGTGTTAATGCTACTGAAAATCGAGTGAAGCTTAGAAACGAAGGCAAAACATTTGATGAACGGAGAAATTGAGTTTCCTCCCCTTTCAAAAGGAAAAACGTTCCGTCCATTCTGGTAGCTTGCATGGTTGACTTATCGTGTTTTTCGCACTTTATCTGCAGTATACAGTTTATCCTAAACATCGTTGTTTGCTAGAATTTAAGAAATTTTTTTGTATTTGTCAGGACGAGTTCACTATGGCGCAAGTATAAAGAGGGAGGAAATTTTATGTGCAGAAAAAAAAAACGGAAAAAGAGCAGTGTCCAATGAAAACTTGACACGGATGAAACAAATATACGTCGATGGCGTAAGCAAAATGATATAATTTTTGCTTGTAGATGTTAATAATTATTTTAAGTTCCTCAAAAATACATTTTTTTTCTTAAAAAAATGTTGCCTAACAAATGCATTGGATAGCAGGGATGACGACATTGTGTGGAAAAATTGTGATGCCGGCCTTATTTCCGAAGTCATCTGTTACAATGGGAGCGACGAATCATTTTCGAAACATGATACTGGCGGTTTGAGTAATAATAGATTTTTTTATATTGGTAAAATTAATAGATAATTTTTATATTGGTAAAATTAATTAATAATTAACTTATTACTTTTCATTACATTTTTTAAAAAAATTTCGTAAAATTAATTAATGTTTAGCTTATTACGTTCCATTACATTTTTTTTAAAAAAAAATTCTTAAATTTAATTAATCATTAGCTTATTACTTTCCATTACGTTTTTTAAAAAAAATTTCTAAAATTAATTAATAATTAGCTTATTACTTTTCATTACATTTTTTTAAAAAAATTGCTTAAGTATCGGATATTAATGAACCTTTTACACTTTTTTTCTTAAAAAAAATTCTCAGAAGTTTGTAGAGAATTGGGGATCCAGCTTAGAATCGATGACGGCTTAGATTCGAGTAAATACGGTATTTGATTTCTCGATGATTTTGATATTTTGTCACTCAAACTGTATATGTCCCCTAAATTTTGAATTTTTCTATTTATAAACTAAACAGCACAAAATATTATTTTATAATCGTGCATATTATAATCAGTAATGAATGTATGAGGATGTGTCCTCTGATTTTTTTGAAAAATTTTAATCGATTAATGGAAAAATCAGATGAATTTCAAAAGGGATCGCTTTATTGGCTTTATGATGACGAGTTTTCTGTTTCAATAGTGAAGGTATTTTATGTCGTAGCATGGGGCACTCTAAATATTCGTCGAGCCGCAAGTCGTCTCGTGAGGTTGGTGGAAGGGGAAGAGAGGCAGGAGCCCCTTGATTCCCCCTATAGTGTTTTTCCTCAAAATTAAGGAGCCACGATGTATTTCATGAACCTCGATCTGATGTCACTGTCGAATGGGTGGGATGAATGGGCAAATTTATTTATTAGTTCTTTTAAAAAAAAAAGAGAGTTTTTTACCTGAAATTTTTAATGACAGTCGATAAAAGAGAACGGCAAACATTAAATAAATAAATCACATGGGAGCTTTTCTGGTTGATACAAAAACAATCGAATCTTTATTAAATCTAAAACAATCCTTATTTTCAATGAAACGTCACACGGCTCACAATAGATACAAAAAAAAGGAATATTTTTCTTCCCAGAAACAGGAAGATTATTTTTTTATACATTTCACTTTATATAATACGTACAAGTTTTGTAAGAAAAGAAATTGAAAAACTCTAAAGGCAAATAAAAATCCCCATTTTTCACCTTTTGTCCCGTTTCTCGGAACACTATTATAATCATGAGATACAGGATGCATATAATGCTTGTATGTCTTTCTTCCTTTTTTTAAAACCAGAATTGTATGTTGCTCCGATGTTTGAGATCGTTGGAGCGAATCTATTCTTGTTAAATAATGACAATATGAATGAAACAAACAAGCGCAGCAGATCCAGGAAAGCACCAATTAACATACCTGTCACGTCCAGCGCAGGAAATTGCAAATGAATGGACAGGAAAATACCTACGGGGACTTTTGACCAACCAAAACGGAATTTTTTAAAGAATTATCTGCAGACCATCAGCCTCTTAAAATATAAATGGTCATTTTTGTTTTTGCTCAGAAAATTACGAACTGATTGGAAGTTGATAAAAGAGACAAAAATTGTTATCATAAGACTCTGAGAGATTAGGGAATTTAGAATCATGTGTTTTATTGTCGGAACATTATTGCTTACTACTCACGCAGTACATGTGTAATTACTCATCGAAAAAAATTTGAAATGTCTCTGATAAAGAAACTGTTGTTTTCACATTGTTACATTCGAAGAAAAACAATATGATCTTATTATTCATTTAGTTTTATGTACAGCTTCCGTTTATTTAATATGTAGAATGGAGGATTTTTAGTTGTTCGAATCAGTTGCGATATGAAACTATAAATAAATTGTAGTTGCATAATTGTAAAACAAACACATGTATTGTCTTCGAAATATTTCTATAATTAGTTTTGAAATTGAGATAAATTAAAGTGATGCACATATTTCGTGTTAAAAAAATTAAGTGAGTTTGACCAATAAAATGTTTCTTAACTACGAATTTCTTTCTTTCTCTCCTTTTTTAGTTTTCAATATTATTAATTTATTTTGTGTTTAACGTGCCACTCATACTAGGTATTTTATTAATAGCTTAGTACACACACCAGGGGTCTTCAGACTTTGTCGACTCACGGAACCTTTGAAATTATGAGGTGTTTCCGGGGACCCCCATTAACCACCTCCCCTTCGTTTAGTGGAAAGCATCTTAAAATAATATTTAAAGTAGATCACCATGTTATTGGTACTTTAAGTAGAGATAATTAAAAAATACAGTATTTTTTATAAAGTTTTTAACATATTGTGTTAATGTAATTTAGTCATTAATTTGTGTGCTCCAAGTGTTATCTACACTTACATTATATTTAACAACTGGGATATGTGCTTGCATTTTTTTACACACTATCAAAATCTAGGGCTATCGAAGCTATCTGTAGTCGCATTTCTTATTCTGCGTTACTTTGCATCTATATTTTTTGTTGCCACATATGTTGAAGAATATTTTAAAATTAAATACGTGGTTATATATAGAATGGTATCAAAGTGCTTATAAATGTGAGAGAGAGTCAAACGCTTCTACGTATTCTACAAATTTGCTATCTAAAATTTAGAAGCCATTCCTGCTTAAATTTAGACTTTAAAGTCGAATCTGTTGATACGTTGAGGAATTCCTTCCTTCTCATACACTGGCAAGCTTTCTGAATTATCCACTCGTGCTTAAAGCACATTTTATTTTATCCATAAAATATTTATTTACATTTATTTTTACAAGCAAACTGCCCTGAAGTATTCAATGTTGTATAAAATTAAAATTTTACTAAAATTTTGGCGCTTTTATTAAGCAAATAATGATCATTTTCGGAAGCCCTGTAAAAGTTCCATAGAACCCAGGTTAAAGAGCTCTGGCTTATATATCAATCAACATGAACGTACCACAAACTAAATTTGATTACTATTTGAATATGTGCCCCCTCCCCAAGTGTTGTCCGGTTTATTTATTTTTTGAACACATTTTCATTTAATACCCTAAATATATATATATTTTCCCTTGACATGACTGCCATAAATCTATGACGGGCAGCGCACTACAGTTCAGAAACACAATAAAAGTTATAATAACTTTTTAACAGCATTAGCCGCAGCTACGTCACCAAGATCAGAAAAAGAGGTCAAAAGGTCTCCGCACATGTCTAGCGTTAAATAAAGGGCAAATTGAGGAATTTTCTTGACCAAATACGTACAGGTGTTTCCTGAGTAGTATGTCCAATTTTAACTCTAAAGCTAGCGTCACCGTTAGGTTTAGGCAAACTACAAGGAATGGAACGTTCCATTAAGGAATCCCAATTCTTCCCCCTCACAGAACCCGAATCTGCTCTCAAAAATGAGCCTTAAATCAAGCATTGATGATAGCACTTTAATAACAAACAGGAGGATCAGGTTGGAGAAGGTTAGAGCCAGCTTTGACCAGTGTGTCAGCAAACTCATTACCCATGATTCGACAATACTTGGAATTCATTGCAGGGAGACATTGCAACCGCTACCCAGCAGAGAATTAATCACACAAGTTGACAACTAAGTACAGGATCATTGTTTGAAAGTTTTTTTTTCTAATGGGCTGCAGATTGGTGTTTTACCCTTGCAGAACTAGTACATTCTCCGGAAGCTTGTGACGGATCTATACGTGTCTATGATTAACCCCTTGGGGACTCTTCTGGGGTAATATTTTTATCAACCAACTTTCACCGAAGGAAGAAAACGTGATTATGCAAATTAAGTATATTATATAAATTCTGTATTCCGAGTTTTGATATAGTTGGTGAGTGGAGGACCGTGAATTTATTAAGTGCAAATTTAAGTTTATCAATTGAAGACTTCCAAGAGAGGATCACTCGGAGGTGATCGAATCCAGTTAAAGATTACTGTTCAAGTCCTCAACAGTAGAGCTTCACAAGAGTTCAGGTATCGTGATCCTTATTTAAATAGAAGTTTAGCTTATTAGTGCGTGGCGTAGTTGATATTGAGCTTATATAAGTTATCGTGGAATCAGTTGAGGGTCCGCAATATTATCCCCAGTCTAACGAGTCTCACCTTCGCGCTCTGCACATACTGATCAAATTTCTTAATTGGATTATTATTGTGCTTGCTTGATATTTTGTTTCAATAAAATAATTAGAGTGAATCATGTCGACCAATTATTCAGTTCTTCCCACACATCTAGCTGGGGCCGAGGATAGACAAGGAGGATCAGAGGGAAGCAGGAACCGACAAGCATTTCAAGCTGGTATCTCTTTTTTAGTGCGGCACCATAGAGGAGGATACCAATCGCCGCAAGTAATTTTTTCCTCCTCCCAGAGGGAGGCACCGGCTCTGACGATGCTAACCTATACTAGGATTTAATTTTGCCGAGAGCACCCAAGCCAAACAGACATTCTAGGAATCTTTTACATATCGTATAATCATACGACATGGCCACTGTCGATTTTCTGCACCCTGAAAATCCACCTACTTGGGGCGGGGTTGAACCCGAACCTAGGGTGTAGAAGGCCAGCGACAAACCACCCACGCCACCCAGCCGTCATTCGAAAGTAGGCCTTCGTGTGTTCAATAGTTGCCTGTGAATCAATGAATATCAAAACGTTCTATTTTTTGTAATTCAATGTTTTGATGCTATTATGTAAATATTATCTTTCTAATTATTTATTTTCTTTAATTATGAAATAAAGGTTATTTACATCATTGCTATCTAAATTAAATGTTTAAAACTGACAATTTTCCTAATAAAGGTAATTTTTATTTACATAGGTTCTTGAATACAACTTTTTCCTGAAGAGAAGAAAGTTTAATATATTGAAGAAGCATACGCTTTGGCTGCTCGTGAAATCCAATCTGGGATCAAAGTCCTTACACCAGTATGATGTGTAAGTTTGGGAGACTGTAGTGCTAGATCAAGTGTAGGGACCTTGAACACTTCTGCCGATAGATCCTGTGTTTCTTGAAAGTGAAAATGTAATGGACAAATAATAAATAAAGTCAACCACTATTTAGAACAGGCCTCTCAAAGTATGAGTAGCGATCCTTAGTGCAATGAAAGTCGATTCTTTCAGAAATTTAATCGTAAATTATAGCTATAAAAGCTTTTATAATTGGAAATAATTCTCATAGTAAGATTTTGAATGCAAAAAGCTTCCCACATCAATTGAAATGTTTCAGAAATTTAGTTTTAGAATTATTCTCTATCAGATTTGAAATTAGAAATAAGAAAAACAATCATTTGCGTTCGTAAACCATCGTCGGTTGGTGAGTGAGTATCAATTTTTGTCGCACTGCATAGCAACACGAAGGCTACTGGCGACGGGCCTCGTTATTTTGAACCATGATCAAGAGATGGGGACCACTCTTGGGCTAGTACCTCCCTCTCTGAGCTTCCACATCACACCGACGGGAGGATTTTGGATATTCGATTGATTTAAAGCATATCAGCCCCTCTACTCGGTGGATCTTCAGTGGCCCTGGGACTCAAACTCATGACACGTCGGCCACCAGTGGCGTAACGGAGCATATTAGATACCCCTGCAAACTCAAGTTTAGGGCCCTTAGCGTCAGTCAGGTTTTGGGCCCCCACAATGCGTGGGTATACGTTACGCTACTGCCGCCCATGAATCCGTGACCAAAGCCATTAGGCTACCGCTGCCACCATTGTCAGTCGAAATTGTTCATATAAATCAATTGTTATTCAATGGTAAAGAAACATTTCCTTAGTATTTGAGTGATAAAGCTGAAAACTCGAGATTTCTAAAACAGAAAATAAATATTCATTGAATAAATTTTACTTATTGAGCCACGATATAATTTGCATAATTTATGAAATAACTCTTAACATTCTTCAAAATCTAGTAAAGAAATTTTGTACGATTTTATGGCTGTATTTTCAACGTTAACATTTGTGAAATCGAAATATCATTGAACTCTGCTAGGCATTGAAGAATGCCCCAAGTTTTTCACTATCAAAGATTCAACCACAGTTAAATGTTTTATATAAAAGAAAGCAAGCACACACCTCGTTAATTAGAGTGCATATTTAGCTTTGTCTTTAAAATATCTTTAACAAAAGTCTCGCCCTGGATTTAAAAAATTAATTACTAAATAAGGGTTTAATATAATAATGTAACTTTAGTATCATTGGTAGGTCAGTTTTAGTACTTTTATTGTGCAGTATATGGCACGAATGCTCCTTCATGTGTGACTCAGGGGATCATTTGTAAGAAAGGCATCCTTTTTTTAATGCCAGAATGGCGTCAATTCAAGAAAAAGCAAAACATATGCTTTGGTTTCACTATGCGAAGTCACCCAATAATATTCAGTGTAAATTTTGACATAGTTATAGAAGTAAACCTCCTAGTGCAAAATCAATAAAACGATGGGGTACACATTCTTTAAGGAAATAGGCAGAGTTAAGGATCTTCCTGGAAGTAGCAAGCCGATCGTGAATAAAGCGACATTGAAAACACTTGGTGGGAACTGGAATACCGCTTAGACATTCTCCAAGCCACCAAGGGGTACACGCTGAAATTTACTAAGATAAAGGGTCTTATCAAAAATTCATAACAGTATGAACAATTTATCGAAAAAAAAGCATGTGTCTAATTACAATAGTTTGAGCACAATAAATATTTATAATGAGGGGAAAACTCACCCTATATGATAATATATATAGGTTCACCGTATATGATAACATAATATTCGTTCACCGTATATGATAACATAATATTCGTACACCGTATATGGTAACATAATATTCGTTCACCGTATATGATAACATAATATTCGTACACCGTATATGGTAACATAATATTCGTTCACCGTATATGATAATATAATATTCCTTCACGGTATATGATAACATACTAATATTCGTTCACCGTATATGATAACATAATACTCGTTACTAATGTTGCTGTATTACCATAAAGGGTAGAAATCAGTTATTGTACAGATTATCTATAGGTAATGCACATATGAACTTGGGTGATCCGTTGAAGTGCTGAAAGTTATTTCATTTCTCAAATTACCTAGATAATTTGCACATTACCTAATAGGCACTCGCTAAAGAGAAAAATAAGATGTTTGTTGAAACAGCATCAAAGTTTTTATACGCCTAAAGAATCAAGTTAATACAATTAAACAGCCAATAAATTAGTTGATAGAATCAATCATAAATCATTTTAAAGTTATAGTACAAAGATTCAAACGGTCTGAAATATTATTTCAATTAAGGAAATTAACATAATGTTCTTCATCATTTTTCGAAATTTTTAAAGAATCAATCATTAATCAATGAAAAACTGACACAAAGAATCAAATGATTTAAAATATAACAATTAAGGAAAATTAGCATAATGACATTCATTAATTTTTCGATATCTAAAAAAGAATCAATCATCAGTCAATTAAAAAAAAATATTACACAAAGAATCAAATGGCTTAAAATATTATTACAATTAAGGAAATGAATTAGTAAAACATGATAAAAATTATGCTTGGCTATTAGTGCAATCTAAGGATTGGTGACACTTTGAATTTCATAGCAATTGATTGTTGAGACAAGCACACCTATTTGTGGCATTTAAATTTGACAAATGTTTGATCACGAATACAAAATGTGATCTCAATTGAAACAGTATGTTCACAAAGGAAAGGAAATATAAAAAGACAGCGCATTATAAAGAAAAATGCACGTAACGTCATGCAAATTTCAGGAGTGATAATGGTGAGATGGATATGCAAATGATTACATTTGCGCACACATCTGATCACGTGGTACTTATATTCGTGCTATACAGGCCAGCAACTTTCCCTTTCTCATAAACAGAATCTAAAATTGTGTGTAGCAATTGTGATTTTCGAAGAAACATAGAAAATGCCTATGAGATGTTGCCCAACTCAATACCATCAGTTAACTACCGGGAACGTGATTGTATTAACGAACTCCATGAATTGGATTTGTCATCGCTCAGTATAGCAACTCATGTTAAAGCACAACTTGAGTACCCTACAACGTTGTATCACACAATCAATTCTAGAAGATCTACGTGCACGCTGAAGGGGAAGTGGTGTACGCCAGAGCGCACAGACCGGCGTATTCGCTAGTTGACTATTCGAGACCCTTTCTCCATGGCACGTACACTCAAGAGCCAAACATTATGACCACCCACATTTTGCAATGAACTCGCCTGGATGACGTGAAGGCACTGATCAGGTGGAAGTGGTATTTAACTGCTGCTGGAGAGTCTGAAGAATCATTCTTTCACTTACTTCTGTGTGTGATGGGAAAGGCTGCGGATCTAAGCGACTTTGATAGAGGGCAGATTGTAATGGCTCGAAGGCTCGGAACAAGTATTTCCGAAACTGCACGACTCGTGGGTTGTTCGCGATCTACAGTTGTTAGTACTTATGCAAAGTGGATGAATGACGGTGAAACCAGCAGTGAACGACATGGTGTTGGACGTCCACACGCTATCAAAGAAAAAGGTCGTCGGAGACTGTCTCGCATGGTGAAGCAAAACCGGAGCCAGACAGTGGCTCAGCTGACAGCCCAATACAATGCAGGGCCAAGTAGAATAGCATCGGAGCACACTGTTCAGCGGACACTGTTGGATATGGGCTACGCAGCAAACATCCCACTCGTGTGCCTTCGCTGATCAAGCGTCGTCTTCGCCAACTGCACCTGCGCTGGGCCCGGGAACATCGCGACTGGTCCATGGATCAGTGGGAGAGAGTTGCCTGGTCAGATGAATCACGGTTTGTCATTCATCACGCCGATGCCGTGTCAGGATACGCCGTCTTCCAGGCGAACAGTTGCTCCCTCAATGTACAGTAGGTCATACACAGGCCGGTGGTGGCGGTATTATGCTTTGGGGGACGTTCTCTTGGGCGTCTCTGGGACCCGTGGTTGTGGTAGAGCAGACCATGAATGCTACAGGGTATCTGAACATCATTGCGGACCAGTTGCACCTTACATGGCCTCTGTTTTCCAGCTGGAAATGGAATGTTCCAACAGGACAACGCCTCGTGTCACAAGGCTAAAATTGTGTTGGAGTGGTTCCAGGAACATGATGCTGAATTCCAGTTAATGTCCTGGCGCCTAACTCACCGGATCTCAATCCGATAGAACACATTTGGGATGTCATGGGACGCAGCTCAGAGTTCAAAGACCACCAATTCGCAATATCTCGGATTGCGTGACCGTTGCTTAAACATCTGGTACAATCTGTCTCCGGCCATCTACCAGGACTTGTGGCATCCATGCCAAGGGGGTTGAAGCTGTGTTGCGCCAAAGGTGGGCCACTTCTTATTGACAGGTGGTCATAATGTTTGGCTCTTGAGTGTATTATCCAAAGCTGGTTACCTCTAGGAGCAGGTGGATCTGTGTCTACCCAAACCATACACAACAGATTGCATGAAGTACGTTACGTCCACGGGCACAAGCAACAAGGGTACTGTTGATCACTCAGCACAGGCTAGATGTCTGAAGTGGTATCGTCGTCATTGTACCTGAGCCAACGAATGACATCTGGTATTGTACACGGATGAATCTTGGTTTTGTCCGTGGAGGAATGACGGCCACGAACAAGTATGGCGGTGACCCGGAAACACTGCGAACCAACCCATTTCACTGAGCGTCAAACCGATCCTACACTGGCCATCATAATTCGGGGTGGCATAATGTTTGATCACAGGACGCCTCTGGAACACATTGACAGCCATTTGACAGCGGACCACTACGCCACACAGGTTGTGGAGCCCATTGTTCCTCCCTAGTTGCAAGGCGTACTCAACATGATATTTTAGCAAGACAATACCACGTCACATGTCGCACGGTGAACTGTCATCAGCTTGACTGGATTGACTTCCTTCCCGACCGGCAAACTCTTCAGATATGAATTCCATCGAGCACCTATGAGATTTCATTGGACGTGACATGAACCGAGAAACACTAGCGCAAACTGTGAATGATCTGTGCTCAGCAATGGTTGTGACATGGCAATGGTGACCTCAGGAAAGTATCAACGGGCAAATTGATGGAATACCTCGCCGGATGTAAGTCTGTATAGTTACTCGAGGTGGGCTCATTAGATACTGAATAAATTGGCCATAAAAGTGGTCTGTGTACGCCTATGGTGGATCTTTGTTCTTAAAGACGATCCACTGCTAACATTTAGTATCAGAAGTGAGATACCCAGTAAATGGCTGTGACTTGCCTGTCAAGAGCTATAGGGATTCCAGTCAGAGATATAGGGATTCCAGTCAAGAGATATAGGAAAATCTGTCAAGAGATATAGGAGAATCTGTCAAGAGATACAGAAAGGTTGTCAAGAGACAGATATATATATAAGAAAGCGTATAAAGAGATATAGGATGGCTTTCAAGAAACAGATGTTTATAAGAAAGCCTATGAAGAGATATAAGAAAGCCTGTCAAGAGATAGGAGAAATCTAGTCTAGAAAGACATAGGAAAGCCTGTCAAGATTTATAGGAGAAGGCCTGTCTCTTGATTATTATTTTTTTAATTTGCTCTGTATAATCAAAAGTTAAAGGACACTTTGGATTTTAGACATTTTTTTCAAATTTCTGTAGGAATACACGACAAAAAATCGTAAAAATTGCCCGTGCAAAAAATAAATAAATAAACAAAATTGCATAGAAACATTGACACAATCAAAGAGAACGCATTGTACTGATATGTGAAACGAAAACATTGAATATTCCGTGGTATATGAGTGTTTAAAGAACATAATTTTTTACTGAGCGCACTTGTCCAGTTCCATTTGTGTGACTCTGGAGACGTGTGGACGCGCGTTATCATGGAGCAGAACCACACCCTCCGTGCAGCCCCGGTCTTTTGTTCTTGATAGACCTGCGTAGGCGTCGGAGTGTCTCACAGTACACATCGGAGTTAATGCTTTTTCTGTGCTCGAGTAATTCTGTGCTCTATCATTTGGACGCCACTTTTTAAAGAGCCTTTGCTCTCTCCTGCGCATGCGGGCACCCGCGCATGATCCGATCCCAGTCAGAGTCTCCAATGGCATCCCGAGATGTCTCGCTACATTCCCTTGGCGGAATATCCAAATATTTAACTGTTTCTTTTTATGTCGTTTCGTACCTTTTCATTTGATCACCCCTTGTAGTAACTTATATAAAATCCATTTGGATACGTGAATACTCAAAAATTTATTGATGGTATAGTTGAACCACATCTCTGTTATTCTGTGTAAAGCTGGATACTAAAGAAGTTTTTACAAAATTAATTCTTAATAAATCCTGACAGATGGAAAATTTTACTAATGCTCGAAACACAATGTTAAGTTTATTAAATATATTTTTATATTACTCGGAAAATTGGTTAATTTTATTTTAATGGCTAAAATCAAAATATTTCAAGACTCCTGATTATGTAGTGTACATTTTTATCTATCATTAATAAGAAGAACTAATGATAACAATAATGTATAGTTTGATGAAATTCGAACAGTACGTAAATCAAGCATCGCTAATTCTAGGAAGATAATGATCAGATTTTACAAGAAAAATATGAATAACGAATAAATGCTTAACGGGGATTTTGAAAGAATGTGTGATAATGAGCAATTAATTGGAAACTCAATGCAAGCTGGAGTTGTCTTTATATAATGATGAAATTGCTTTCAACACACTAATTACTCTTACATAAAAGAAAAAAAGTGATTCATTAACGAAACTTAATGAAAATGAATGTCAATTAATGAGATTACAAAGCTTATTGATACATTTTGTAATAGAATTCTTAATGCTTTTTTTCATCGGGGCAAATCAGTCTCAGAAAGTTTCCCCCCGAAGATAATCCAGAAAATAGGATAAATGGTCTAATCCAGCGTTTCTCAACTGTGGGGTGCGAGCATATTGAAAAGTCGAAAACAAGATAAAAAAAATATGAATTTACTGAGTGTAAGCAAAATACATTCTGACCATAATAAAAAAATTAACATTTACACTGATGTAATGCACTTAAAAATGTATCAGTACTTAAAATGTATTTATAATTAATTTAATAATTCTAAATTAGCCGTGGGTAGCCTAGTGGTTAGAGCATCAGACTCCAGACCGGAAAGCCTGGATTCGATACCATCAAATACCTTCGAGTACACACGGAGTACGTGCTCGTTAAATCAGTGAGTCCGAATGGTGTCGCCATCTATCGTGTTGTAACGAGCAAATCGTGATGCCACCCTCATGGGGCTCAAAGCTTAGGCTAACGACAGGCGTACAATATAGCCGATGCCATCATGAATTTCGTGGGCCTTGATCTGACTACGTCAGACAGGTGCATTAGCAACAACACAGCAATATACACTCATGTCCATAAATTAAGGATAATTCAGAATCACACAGAAATTGAACTCTAAAATAAAAATTTCCCTCTGTAGAATTATCACACACATCTTGAAGAAGAATATGCAAATTACAGGAACCACAAGATGACGCGGATAGTATGTCACAATGACGAAGAAACAGACGGAGCACAGCATCAGACCTATCTCGTCAGCTCTCTTCAGCTACCGGTACGACAGTTTCAAGGCAGACCGTGTACAGACGCTTAGGGCACATTGGTCTATATGCTCGAGGCCTGTCAGATGTTTCCCTTACCGCAACAACTGTCCTGCGATTAACCTGGAGTAGAGAGCATGCATTGTGGACACCGCAACAGTGGTCTGTGTGTGATTTTTCCGACGAGTCAGGTTTAGTTTGCAGTCTGATTCTCGCCGGACTTTCATATGGAGAGCGCCAGGTACCCGTTACCACCAAGAGAACACCATAGAACGACACCGTTACGGTGGTGCAGGATGGCTCGTTTGGGAGGAATTATTCTTGGTTCCAGAACTGACCTGCATGTTCAGAGTGTAACGATGACAGGCCACATCTATCGGGATGTCATTCTGGAACAACATGGCCTTTGTTTCGGGGTGCCATGGGTGCTGAATTTCTGTTTATGGATGACAGCCCGTTCACCTTGCAAACATTGTAGACGCCTTCAATCGGAGGATATCACCCGTATGGATTGCCAGCATACTCACCGGACTTGAATCCAATAGAGCATGTGTGGGATATTCGTGGCTGACGAATTGCAGCCCGTCAACCCCCTCCCACCTGTCTACTGGAACTTCGGAGAGCATTGCTTGATGAGTTGTGTAATATTCCTCAAGATCAGATTGATAATTTGATACTCAGCATGCGTAGGCGTTGTAAGGCCTGTATTGCATCGTCCGGGAGACATACTCCGTTTTTTCCATCATACTAACCATGTTATACTGTCTTTTTAAATAGGTTTTTTTTGAAATTTGCTCCAGGGAGTAAAAATCGCAATTTTTATTAATTATGTCAAACATATAGCATCTTTTTTGCTCTTTACCTTTTGTTTAATAAATAGACTTACAAAAAGTCAAATTTGTTGCTTCTGTCTCTTTCTTTGCCTGAACTTCATTATCCTTAATTTATGGACATGAGTGTAAATTAAGAACAAATTTATAATAATTAGCAGTGACCCATAGGCTTGTCACATATAAAATTATATACGAAAATTAACATTTATCTGATAATTTGTAGTTTATAAATAATCCTTTCACTGCGATTAACAGTTACGCCTTTTGCTCAGCAATGCCTACCTTTTCCAAGTAAGCGCGCGTATGGATGTAATGGGTGGTGGTGGTGGGGGGGGGGGGGGGGGAATAAACAAGGAAATCCTCTGGTATACTAAATTCTTCGCAAACACTGTCAAGATCCTTTTATTTCAATCCAAAGTCTTCGGAATAATTTTATGGAAAGCATTGCAGGAAAAGATCATACTTCGGAAAGACGAAGATATGCGATCGGGGCATCTAACACATAGGTTGAGTGAGACGTAATATTCGTCCAGGGCATTTAACGCAGCGGTTGAGTGAGACGTGTATTTACGCCGGTGACACTTAAGAGGTTAAAGACGTATTTTAGCTTTAGAGTCAAAGTTTTTTTTAACTCAATGCGTTTTTATTGAAATGGAGGAGGAAGCATTGAAATTATGATTGAATATTGTGGTCACAAATTTTGAAAGTTTGATAAACACTGGTCTTATCTAAATTGGTAGTACTTCGAGATACGAGTTTAATTCGCTCCATGTATGTTCGTATTTCAAATCAATTTTCTCATTTGAAATAATTAAAATCAGTTAATTTGAACCGACATTTTAAAAATTCTCCATTTTTAATTCTTTATTTTTAAACAAATCGTAATATTATAACAAATAAAAACAAATACATATAAAAGTGAATGTAAAAATTAAGGGAGTGAACCCCCTTTTCTGCTATTAATGTTCAAATAAGAAATTTTCACCTCTGTTTTCCTTCAAAAGACATTTTATTATTAAAATAATCCAACCCTTCAAGTCCAGTTCATGGCCATAAAAATACCGAAAAATCGTAAATTAAAAAGAGGGGTTCCGAGAAAAAAGTGAGGGATACAGCAATATAGGGACTATATTCCGATTCAGACAGTCCTTCTATATAAGAATTTGCAGAAGTGATGTCGTGTCGAGTTGATATGCACGCAGTGAGTGAGGGAATATTAACGTCGCACTGGTCAGTTACACGAGGGCTGTTGATGGTGGACCTCATAATTTTGAACCATGATCAAGTGACAAGGAAGACATCTGAGCAGGCCCCCCTCTCCTAACTACCTCACCACACCAACGGGAGGACGTTTGAACTCTCAACAGATTTAACGTGCATCGCCCCCCTACTCGGCAAGTCATACATAATATGTATACTATTTTAACCTTTTATTTTTGTTGAAGAAATAATTTTACACACACACACACACACACACACACACACTTTATGCTGTTTTTTTATGTTAAGAAATATCTTTACTTATGCAAAATTTATGTACAATAAAAAACTGTAAACCTATATTCTTGATCTCTATTCTCCTATTCTGCATGCATTACTACGGGAATCGAATTTTTTCAAAAATTTCTTGTGTGGCATACTGAATTATATTTGTAGATGGGTTTGGCACGTTACAGCTAAAAGGTTGCCGACCCCTGGTGTAGATAAAAGCGAGATTAAATAAATGGTTAGCCCGTACCGGCTACCGAAAGCTAGCCATAAATGGTATACCCGTACAGTGTACGGGCAATAATATTTTCTATATTTTTCATTTGCACATATTTTTAACTCTTATACGAGCCGTAAAGATAATCATAGGAGTTGTGGCTTCCCCCCTAACAATATCAAGCCACATCAGGAATGCCGTTTACAATCACTCGAAAGCAAAAGTAACATTCAAGCTGTTAGGTTTACCAACAGAATCAGGTTGTAAAAAAGATCACATTGACAACCAAGTTCTTCATACAAGAAGCAAAAGTACCAGGCTCAAACGAACCTTAATAGTACAATTTAATGAAATAATAAACAAGAGATTGGCTGGAGCATACATGCATGTGATTTTACAGGAACCAGTGCAGGTCATATTTTCCCAATAACACCAAAATTAGACCCTTATTTTCTCAAACCCTGCTCCAAAAAAGAACCAGCAGCTGGTATCAAAGCCAAAGAGAGAGTAAAACATCGATTCATACTCAAAAGAAGACTACATTTTTGCTTTCACTGATGCATCTTCAGATAAGACTTTAGAATATGGAGGAGTTGGTCTTAATTTCACCTTTCTACTGGAAAGCAGAACAAAAGAAATCAAAGTCGGCGCAGTAAAAATCTCATCTAACTACACCTGTGGAATGGTATATGAATGGCTCCAAGCCATTCATATAGAATTGAACGATATTTAAATCTCCAAGATGTACAGAGAAAGCTGGAAGAATAATCATATTCAGTGATTCCACAGCTGCCCTTCAATCGATTCAAAAAGGAGATTCAGTGCTTTTCCTGAACATACACCATGTTCTGCAAAAAAATTCTCTCAGATTAAATAAGAACATAATACAAGGGTACCAGCCCATTTTGGAATTGACGAAAACGAGACCGCTGATGCCTTAGCTAAAGAAGCAAGAAAACTAAACAATGATAAACTACCTTTTGTAGTCACACTGTGAAGGATATAAATTCAGTGACAAGTTCTAGATTCAAAGACGAAACTGTAAAATTTAAATACCAAATTCTGAACTACTCATCACAAATAGGACTTCAGCAAATATCCTCACAGACTCAGGACACGCCACCTTAATCCAAAATCCACAAAGGTGGAATAAGAACGTACTTGCAATGTAGGAACTGCTCTGACACAGAACTGACCCTAGACTACATCTACTCCTGTCCTGCCATTCTGGTGATCTTGCAGCGAATTAGAGACTATCCTCAGGATGATCTGTATTCGGACAACTGTCTGGACATTTCCGTTGTTGTATAAGGACCTTCGGACCTATATGAAAATAACTTTTTGTTTCCATAAGCACGACAACTAACCAACCATATTGTTAATGCTAGTGTTTTTAAGAGATGCAGTTTGTAAAAGGTACTGAAATACACTTCTTATCCGGTATTTTCTTTGGGGGTGAAGACGGGAATTTTTCATTGAAGACAAGAATTTAGATTCTTCAAAATATTCGATAATGAACAGGGATTTGCAGGCTAATGCACAATTTGTTGCTTGTGAAGAAATGCAAATGGAAATATAATCCAAAAAAAGCCGATATTACCTCTGCCTCCATTGCAGTGTACGAGACTTAGTATTACACCATGTTTCAAATTCTGTGTGCATACATATACGCACACATACACGAAATTCTCACACCGATTTTTAAAAAAAGGCACGAACTTGAAATTTCTTTGTAGGTAGGAGCGAAATTATTTATGAAACATTCTTCATAGCATGCAGAGTGTATTTATAAAAAAAAATAAACATTTACGTAATGTTCCACAATTACGTAATAAAAAATAGCGTGAAAATTTAAAATTAAAATAAAATTTTTCTTTAGCAATTTATTAAGTATTATGCTTAGTTATATGCATTAAAAATTGTGCTTTTTTTTAGAAAATTTTTTGAGCAAAAAATTAAATGATATAACAGGATTAATAATTCGCTTTTTCTAAGCACTTCATGAATCTGGTATAAAGTGTCAGACCATTTTAAACGATTTTCAAATTCACGCATTAATGATTTGTTTGATTTCGAAGAAAGGGGGGGGGGATTAATGAGCTTCTCTGTTACCGATTAGGCAAGGGCATTAGTGATGAAACAACAGCAACGTAATCATTAAGTCTAGAAGTAACACAAATAAAACCGTCTTCGGAAGAAAAAAAATTTCTTGATTTTCCAACAGTCATCTCTCTTTGGAACTCCCTGATCCATTTCTGGTGAATTGTCGTCAAAGCAACAAAATATCATGGTGACAGCTCGATATCTATTCGCCACTTTGGTACTCTGTGTTGCTTTTAATTTGGCCGCTACTGATGAGAGTGAAAAGGCAAAAGATTCCAAGTCTTCTACAACTGATGGGGAATCGACTACAAAAGTAACTGATGCTGCAGAAGAAGGTAGGGAAGAATTGATAAGTTTCATCCAAAACCAATTGGATGCAATGTACCCGGAAAATTCTAACGTAGTGGGGTTTTCTTTCAAGGACAAAATAGCTTCGTTTTTTAACACAGTCTCAAAAATTGTAAAGACAGTTGTGGAAGCAGTGGTAAATAAATTCCCACGACGAATTCAAGACTGCCGGTAAAAGGATTTACGCACACTTTGCAGAACTTTTTTCTAATTTTGGTTAGATGTATGGTTATTTTGATAAATGATTGTTCTCGCAATTGATTGATATTCAAAAATTCTAGATTAATTAAAAAAAGTAACAATGTTTTGGATTTTTAATGTACATAGTTAATTATCACCAATTATGTATTTGAAGCAAAATGAATATTGTAATAAAATTAAACTAAACGGATACAGAACTTAGAGACATTCATTGGGATCATTCTATTTTATTTGAATGCTTTTTAGTTTGAAGCGTAAAGTGGAACATTTAAAAATATATGTAATTTATTTGTTTATCTAATGCTATCGTTCATTGTATTGGATGTAATGCTTGAGAATTATACGAATATTAAATGCAGTGTAGTACATTTTTGTCTCGCATAATTTTGTTTTTAAATTGCATCATTCGAGATTTATATTAAAGAAAATCTTTGCATTATAATGTATTGATTTAAAGTGGTTTTTTCCCCGTGTCTTTATGAATGTTTTTAATCAAATATTTACAAGTCTCTGCTTCGATAATTAAAAAGTTAAATAGCAAATTTATTTTTGTAGAGCTTTGAAATTGAACTTAAAAATTACTTTTTGAATCAATATTACTAACAAAAAAGGACATTTTGGTTTTTAAAAAAAGTAGATTTTTAGAATTAATATTTAATTACTATGAGGAATTTTTAAAAAATAAAATTAAGGTGATTAAGAAATGAAAACAAAGATCATGGATTAAATAGTCTACAATATTTTGAAATAACTAGTCATTGTGATTTAAAGAATGAACAAGAATTAAATTAAATTGGTTCTGAAACAAATCTTAACTTGTGGAAGGAAAAAAATTAAGAGTAAATTTAAAAAAAAAGAAACATTTGCTTAAACTTAATTTTTATCAATTAAATACCATTTTGGACTTGAGCTGTGTATTATTTGAGGCGAAATTTTCGATTTTGATCCACAAATGTTCTTTTCCGAATGTTTTCGAATGCGATTGAAGATGGCGCCTAAATTATTTCTAGCATACTTATATCTCTTCTAATACTTTTAGATACTATAATTTTTTAAAATTCTGTATTATTTATTGAAGGCAATGATTTCGGTAAAATCAAATCATATCAGAAAAATACTTAAAAAAATAAAATCGAACATCAAAATTATTTCTATCTTTTACTTACAATAAAATTTTTAGCAAGTATTCAGAATGTAATTTTTTTTTTCTTTAGCTTACTTAATACTAAATTCTTTTTAAAAAAATTATTAACTCGAACAACTTTTTCTTAGGCAGCACAACGAAGAAATATAAATGTTTCTACCACTAATATCATTTGCGCACAAAAAAGGGAAAGGGTCCAGAGAGATCCTTCCCAATCTATCAACCTTCACTTATTTTTTCGATTTGATAATAATCCTATGTATATAGAACGTAAAGTAATTGCGTGACTAAGCATTTGCTATTAATGACTTATTTTATAACTTAATGCTAATTATTTGTTTTTAAACAAATAATTAATTGATCTAAATTAATTAATTTAAATAACAATAAATAACAATAAATAATATAAAAATATAATTAAATAATATTAATGAATAATAATAAATACAATTAAATAATAATAATAATAAATATAATTAAATAAAAACAAGAATAAATAATAATAAATATAATTAAATAAAAAAATAATAAATAATAATAAATATAATTAAATAAAAATAAGAATAAATAATAATAAATATAATTAGATAAAAATAAGAATAAATAATAATAAATATAATTAAATAATAATAGTAATAAATTAATTGATTTAATGAAATTTTTTCTCTTTACTGTTCTTTGTTCCCGTCAATCGATATAATCAAGAGAATATGTTTGGTGGTTTATTAGGGTTGGAAAAGCAGCAGGAGGTCTTGGTATGATGCAGGGGATTTTCAACCATCGACTCCAACCTCCTTCCCCCTTGAAAATTCCTGAGTGGGCCGCTGACTGACATATACTTTGTGTGGGCGTGCACGCGAAGAATTTTTTTTCAATTTTTTTTTTCTGGAACGCACGTGATTTTTACATCACCAGCATCAACAACACAGCATCAAAAGAAAATATCCCAAAATAAGATCATTTGACATTTATCAACATTTTGTTCTATCTGTATGTTTTACAATTTATGATCAAAATGGTGAAATCAATGGTGAAATCTTAAACAATGGTGAAATTTAAAAAAAAAATTATACCTTTTTTTTCCCAATGAAAACACAGCCAATTGACTAATAAGGAAAAATTAATGCCTTGGCTAATTTTGTACTTAAAACAAATTGGAGTAGTGTGAAGAAAAATTATAGGATTATGTTTTGGTATTAACACATCTTACTTACAATTAAAATATCTTTTGTCCCTATGTTAAGCAAAACTCATGGTACACTGCTTGTAATACTTTTTAATTTTCGTCATATGCTTCATCTTATAATAAAAATAACAATAGAAATGAAAACTAAGAAATGCATAGTGCTATAAATGATTTCATATGATGTACAATAAAAATTTTAAAGAAATATAGCTCATTTTTAAGTATCTTGAGATTGGCTACATATTTTTCAATGATACAAAAATAGCTGTTTACGAGATCAAAAGCTTAATTTTTAATTCATTCAACTATTGACTGTAGTTTTCTTTTATAAAAAAGTATTGACATATTTTTTTATATTGAATCAAACGTTTTTTACCCTGCTTTTTCGACTACACTTGTTCTTTTTTTCATGGTCACGTGCGCGTGCGAATACAGTTAAATAATCTAGTTTTCTTTTATACAAATACTTTAGAACACACAGTGATTCCAAAAGTGGTCTATATAGACCTCCAGGGGTCTATGATAGCATGCAGGGGGTACACGTCAGCAAAAAAAATTAATTTGGAGGTCCATGAGTTGTAAATGGGGGTCTACGAAAGTGACTCTCATTAAACCAGATTATGATTTTAATTTTAAAAGAAAATTTATTCAAGTGTAAACCACAGATTTACCTGTTTAACATATTTACCAAATTTAATGAAGTTAATTTGCAGTTACAAGGATCACCATTTTGGCGTTTCTTGTCATGATTAAGATAAGGAGTATAATATCGGTCGTCCCGAATTTTCATAATTTCTCAATTTGTCACACACAATCTGCGAGGAAAAGGATGTTTTAACCTACATTCAACATTTAAATGCCCTTTATTCAGATTTTAAAACTAGATTTGAGAATGTTTTGACTATATATGGTAATACTATACAGAGGGAGAGAGAGAGAGCAGAGAGAGTGTGTATATATATATATATATCTCACAAACAATGTTTAATCCTGTTTCACTGTCCTAAACCAGTGACAGCTCGAGAAATCATAATAGTTTTCCCCTCTAGATAAATTTCTTTTTGGTTTGTCATGGTTCCATGTTCTTGGTTCTTCCGGTCTGATCTTAGGATGCTTGGTATTTATTAGTCTTCTTTTGAATTATTTACTGCTATATATATATATATATATATATATATATATATATATATGGTAATTTTATACTTTAAATTTCTATTTATTTTATTTTGGTCTTTCCTACCGAGTTGCAAAGGGGGAAGGTTGGCGGCTTCAAACTAGTTTAACCCCACTTATTCGGTCCTAAGTCCGAAATTGCATTTTGACTCGCTAGGTTCTTATTTGTATTTCATTAGATTTGATCTTAATTTTTTTTCCTGTTTTGTTCTATATTTTATATAAATTTCTTCCATATATATATATATATATATATATATAGGCAGTTAATTAATAAGGTCACATTGAAAGAAAAACAAATGTCACATTACAAGAGGAACTTATCGAAATAGGCACTAAGAAGACCTTAAAGTAAGATTTAGAAACGAAAATCAGCAATTTTAGAAACACCATCTCTCCCTTTAAAAGCATTTGTATGTTGCTCAGTTACTTTATGCAACAGTTATTTTAAGTATTAATCAACATGTGTGTCTTAGGTTTTAAACACTACAGTTACAAATTTAAATATTTTAAAGAATAACTCAGCTCTATACCAGCTGTCAAAAAGACATTTAAGTCTTTTTAATTTTCAAAAATTCATTATCAGGTAAGTAGGGTCTACCCAAACCGAAAAACATGGCAAGGATTCGACGAGTCAAAAAAAGTTTGGGAACCTCTGCTTTAGAACGTTGCCCAACCTGTGGTGCACATACCACTGATGGTAAGCGAAAATTAATCAATAATGGCGGACATAAAAAAATCCATCAAAAATATCAAACTAACGTTTTTGTCCTATAATTCATAAAAATTATTTTAGTTAAAAATATTGTACAATAAAGTTGTTAATATGTAAGGCCTATGATCACAAAAATCTGGTTGTGTCGATATTCGTCTTAAGATTATTAGGCTATAGGGCCCCGAGAACTGGACTACCTAGGGGGTCTCCATGTCGTTTTATCCAACACTGTGGAAAACATCTTACAGTTTTAAGGATTCCATGAGCCGAAAAAGTTTGACCAATGATCTTTGTCCAGAAATAAGAACTCTTCCATAGACAAGATTCACTGCTGTTTTCCCCCCTCCCCCTGAAAAAGAAAAAAGAACTATATTTTCCCTACCAGTTTTGCGATTCCCCCTCCCCTTCCCAGTCAAGGAGTGTCTCCTTTCGCTGAGGGGAGAATTTTGTTGAAAGGACTGGAGAGGATTTTGTTAAATAAGTTTATTGCCATCTAGGGAATCTTTAGAAAAATATTTGTGCCAAAAATTTCGCAATAGCCAGCGCCATCTAGATGCCATGTAAGATGTTAAACAAAGAAAGTCTTTCACCTTAAATTTAGAGTGGATCGAGACAGCGCTTTTTCACCATGATAGTTTTTTTAATACAATGCTAGCGCCATCTGTTATATAATATGGAAACTAAAATAATTGAATAGTCCTATACTATTTTTGTATTGCTGTATTAATTGAATGATTTTTGCTGAAGTTCTTATCGCATTTTATTTACATTTTGGATAATTTTTACTTTTGATTTCTTGTTATTTTTTGCTTTATTTTATTAATAAGTTTTATTATATTTCTTGTTATTTTAATTAGTTAACTATTACTTGTTATTTTATTAGTTACTATTTTAATTTTACATGACTAAAAATAATTTTTTCAATTCGACATAAAATTTTGCAAAATATTGATAGCATTTGTTACCACAAAATTACTCAGCTTAATCATTTAATTATTGGCATAATTATGCAATTAACAAATGACATCCCGGTGATTATATTTGATTTCAATATATTGTAATGTGTGTGTTGAAAAAAATAGCTCAAAAGTTGTATTAATATAATATTAATACATGTATACATTATAATATATTGAGAAAGTTATTCTTAAAAGGTACTTTTAAAAACTACTTGATAAGTTGACATGTTACTTAATTCTTTTGAAAAAAGAATAGAATTTAAATATTTAAATCTAGTTGAATTAATTTACATGTTATATACAAATTTAGGTTATTTTTCAAATATTTTATGCTTAAATTTTTTTAACGCAGAGCAAAAGTGTAGATATTATATATATATATATATATATATATATATAATAAGACGATGTTCGTTGGAATGGATTCTTTAAACTGATGCTGAAGAAGTAGTCTTGAGATTAATTGAATCTGTTTATTATACATATTGAGCACGTAAGACATTACAAGGACGATACAATACACTCACACACACAAACACAAGCTGCAGCCGACTACATGTTGAAGCAGACAAATACAGAAGCGAAAAAAGTTGGTCACCAGGAATCTCGGTATTTATAGGCAGCTTAAAATCACGTGATCTGTGTGGGTGGATGGATGTAGTTTTAAAATCCTCTCGTTAGGCGGCTGGTTAACTTATTACTAAAACGTTGGTCCTGAAGGGATGGACCAAAGGCAATTACAAACTATTAAGAATAATTAATGGGGATTATTACATTTCCCCCCTCCGCAAGACACGTGTGTGCACCAGGGCCCTTGGTCCACATCCGTATCATACAGAGATACTAAGTACAAAATTAAAATTTTAAATTATCATTATTTAAAAAAATTTTCTCTTCACTTCAACATTAACATAAAAATATTCCAGAATTTGCCAAAATATAAATTGTGTAAAAATTTTGAAACAACCATCCACCACATTATTATTATTGGTTATGAATTCAAAAATATTAATTCTCAAAATACAAAAAATAATTTCTTAAAAGTTTATATGAAATTGTATATAAGAGCACTGAGGGTGGAAAGAGGCTGAAAAGAAACAAATTAGGATGACCCACGCCTTGCACAATCTTTAAGACAAGTTTTCCTTCTTATCGTGTAAATGTTGCACAATAACTTCAAAAACAAATATCCTAGATTGGAAATTGCAAGTCGACCAAAGAGATTTTTTTAAAAACTATTTATAACTTTATTTTATGTATTAATTTTACTAAGACAAAGGGTACGAGTTTGGAGGCAATAGTATATTGACAATCAAAGGTGTATTCCCTTGAGGTACTCACTATGCACAATCCTTACAAAACATTATTTATTCTAAATGTAAACATTTGTTTATTTATTTATTACTATTTTCTCAGCCTAAGTGCTCTCAAAACCACTATTATTTCAAACACATTAAAGTTGTTCATTTTCATATCAAATAAATTGTTCATTCTAAAAAAGAGTAAATCGAATAGAAACCAAAAATTCTTTAAAACCACATTAAAAATATCAAATATATATAGTATCAACATAAAATTCTCAAAATAAAAATATCAAATCTTTGGTATTGATTCAGTAAAACACTGTAAAGTTATCAATTCTCATGTTAAATATCAAAACAAAAAATGATCATTATGAAATATATGCAGTTTATTTTCAAAACAAAACATAGCATTAAGTAAATTTAATCCGAAATTTCAAAAGGTAAAACCGAGATCCCTGGAAACGTTTTCAAAATGGTAATAACATTCACAATAATATATACGTAGAGTTGACTGCCCAATCAAGTAATTTAAATACAATCGAAAAATAAAAATTTGTTACACAATATTGAAAAAAACATTAGAATAAACCAAAAAACAGTACAATGGTGGTAGGGACCAAAGAATAATTTTTTTAAAAATAAACGATGGGGTATGACCCATAATATTAAAAGAAACTCTGGGGTAAAACCAGACACAAAAAAAATTGCGGGGTAAGACCCGGCTTATAATAAAAAAATGCTGGGTAAGACCAGGCTTTAAATGAAAAAAAATTATATTGGTACCACTACCCATAATACACCATTTCATATGGAAAACTTTAAAACTTAAATATTTTCAAAATATCTAAACCATAAATTAAAATCATTTCAAGATTTCGAATCAAAATAGATTATTAAATTTGCTTTCAAATTATTACGCATACTAATTACAAAATCTTTCTTAACATTTTAAAATAAATGATTAATAACGAATGAGGAAAAAATATATAATCAATTTAGAACTCTCAGATAATTGCATATGACAGAAGATAGATGCACGGTTTATTGTATTGATGAAATCTTCAAACACACTAATCAAAAATCGCTGAGCGCATCATTTAACCTTTACGTTTCAAAACAAATACTTGTCGCACTTAAAGGAAATATAATCAAATCTGGCTTTCAACACATTGAAGATAAAAAACGTTTTCTTTTTTTCACAATCTAGCGCACTTTGAAAATATAGATTGAAAATGATTTTTTTCCCCCTTCTTTTTCACATATTTATGATGAATGAGCAAATCCACAGATTTTTTTTCTTTCTGGTGCATATTATTGCAGATTATGAACATTAAGATTTTCAGACGAAACTCAAATGGGAAATATTTTCTGTAGACGGAGTATGAAAACGGGGAATCACCGCATGTTGAACGTTGTTCTTGTTGTAATCCCGTCAGGGCGTGGCAAGTAATTTCTTTCCCGCGTAGAACTAACCATCCTGGCGACTCTTATAATAAGACGATGTTCGTTGGAATGGATTCTTTAAACTGATGCTGAAGAAGTAGTCTTGAGATTAATTGAATCTGTTTATTATACATATTGAGCACGTAAGACATTACAAGGACGATACAATACACTCACACACACAAACACAAGCTGCAGCCGACTACATGTTGAAGCAGACAAATACAGAAGCGAAAAAAGTTGGTCACCAGGAATCTCGGTATTTATAGGCAGCTTAAAATCACGTGATCTGTGTGGGTGGATGGATGTAGTTTAAAATCCTCTCGTTAGGCGGCTGGTTAACTTATTACTAAAACGTTGGTCCTGAAGGGATGGACCAAAGGCAATTACAAACTATTAAGAATAATTAATGGGGATTATTACATATATATATATATATAATGAAAGTTTCAAAATCTAATATATTTGGCTTTTTCAGTCATATTTATTTTTTATACAATAAATTATTTTTCATTTTCTAAATTAATTACAGGTGAAACTGAGGTTTGGAAGATAATCATGAGATATATTCACAAAAATAAATAATATTTTGGACAACAGATGGCGCTAGCATTGTATTAAAAAACAATTTCAGTGTGCAAAAGCGCTGTCTCGATCCACTCCTAAATTTAGCCATTAGCCATCAGTAACTTGAGATGTTGCCGTCACTGTTGCGTGATGGCGCTGCATTCTCGTTCACTTCTCAGCGCTGCTTGCAAGTGACAGATTATTGTTTGTGATTGTATCGCCTTTGTTTATTAAAATTCATTAATCCTCGTGTTGATTAACTTTTTATTAATAAGCCGTGGATCACACACACAGAACCGGCACGTGCCAAAATCTCAAGCAAAACACGAATGGTGATGTATTGCTAAAGGACAGGTCTGAAAATTTCGAAATCACACACAATCTTCAGTTCTTACAGGCGGAGTTAAAAGAAAATATTGGGATGAGAATATATAAAACGTGAATTTCATTATTTTGGAGACGAATGATGTCCTAATCCCAAGTGTGTAGTGTGTGGTATAGTGTTTTCAAATGAACATGAAGCCACCGTTTCTTTCACAACTTCTACATACAAAACATGCCAATTACAAAAACAAAGTTTGTGATTTTTTAAACTTTTAGAATAGCAAAAGAGCGCGTCTATTTTACCATCTTACATTCTACCTGATAATAAGCATATTGGATGTTCAGTAGATGTTTGTTATCGTATTAGTTACCTAATCACAAAAAGGGGCTATAGCAGTGATTTCCAAAATGGTTTATATGGACCCTGTGGCGTCGTGGACTCGGTTGCAGGTGGACGCTAGGCTAATTATTAAAAAGTACTTTTTACTGTGATCTAATCAACTGTTTATTTGAGGTACAACATTCAGAAGATCGCTGGAAAGAGAAAAAGAATTAGTTATACAGGTGTTAAATCTATTTAGCCAGTTCTATTTAGTTGCATTGGTGTCCACTCCTCGCGTCTTCTTTTATTCGCCCGTCGGATACTGCCTCAGGAGTCAATCTCGGCGTTTCTTTATTCTTCCATCGGATGCTGCCTCAGGAGTCATTCACGCTAGTCCATCGGGTTCTGTTTCAGGAGTCTATCGTGGGAGTTCATCAGGATGCCCTCGCCTCGTGCTTTTCTTCCTAGATCCGTCGATTCCCTCTCGGAGGTCTATCGTAGGAGTCGATCAGGAGCCATCGCACTTCTTCCTTCGTCCACAGGATCCTGTTTCGGGAATCTGTCGTGGAGTCGATCCGGAGCTTCCCTCTTTTACGGTGATTACGGTGAATCTGTGGACATATGGGCTGCAAAGCAGCCCTCCATCCCATATCTGGATTTCTGCGATGTGGAAGAGGGCGAAAGTGGGTTTTTTTCCGTCTGCGAGATACGTCTTGGTGGTTGGTTTACAGGACTAGTCCGGTAGGTATGCCTATGGTGATGGAAGTTCTCTTGAATTTCGTGCTGAGAAAGTTGATTGGGAGAGCTGAGAGGCTGCTCTCTGGTTGGATGCTGGGGGGGGGGTGAGGAAAATGACTCCGATTGGCTACCCTGGGGTCTCAAAATGTTAGAATCGCGAAAGTGGGAGGAGCTTGTCCAGTTTGCATTTTAGAGTTAGGAGTGAAATAAAAGTTAAAAGTTAAGCGCGCGCGGAATTAAAGTTAAAAATAAAAATACTGAACTGAAATAAGTTAAGAATTTAGAAATTGTGCAATAAAAACTTTTATTGCGTGAAACTGAGATGCTATGGATGATTGTAGGAATCTAGGAGAATTCCCCTAGGCCTTTTAGTTTTTTCATGAGCATCATAAGAATTTAAATTAATCATATTGCTATTATTGGTATGCTGAAGAGAGTTAAAGAAATTAATTGCTATATTTTGGATATGCTGCTTGAAACTATTGATTTTAAGGGCGTCTCTAAGGTATTCATTACGCATGTATCTGGTTGCTTTAGTTATCATACAAATATAGTTATTTTGAAAAGTTTCTAAAATTTCAATGTTAGTATTTGCAGCATATCCCCAAACTGGACAAGCGTAGGCTATGATGGGGCGCATAACGGCTGTATAGAGAAGCACTTTGTTTTCTATACTTAAATGAGAGCTCCAGGAAATTAGGGGGAAGAGTTTAAACATTACTCTCCGGAACTTGTCGCGAACCTGTGTTATGTGTTGTTTCCAAAAGTGAGAATCGAAAATAACGCCTAAGTATTTAGTTTCTTGAGACCATGGGATCTGCTTGTTGTACATAAAAATTGGAGGGGCTTAGCGTTTTTTAGTAAAGATAACAGCAGAGGATTTATCTACGTTAATGCTTATTTTCCATTTGTTATAGAAGATTTCGAGGAGTTGAAGATGCTTATTGATTGCGAATGAGATAGTTTTCAAATTTTTGTAAGTAGTGAGGATAGCTGTGTCATCTGCGTACATGTTAATGTTATTAAGGGAGTAATTCGGGATATCATTAATGTACAAATTGAACAGAATGGGGCCTAGGAGAGAACCTTGAGGACACCCTGCAGATATATTATGAGGGTTAGAGAGAGTTTCTTTGATTCTGATTTTAAAGGAGTGGTTAATAAGGTAGGAGTGAATAAGATGAATGAGAGGGGGGGGGAGATCATAGGTTAGTAGCTTAAAAGTGAGGCCGTAAATCCAAACATGGTCGAACGCTTTCTGTATATCCAGAAAAACGACTTCCCGTGCTTTTCTTTTTCTGGAATCCTTCAGAGATATTTTCGGTTAATCGGAGGAGGGGTGTAGAGTAGAGAGTTTGTTAGTAAATCCATAATGGTCAGGGTTAAGAAGGTTATTATCATAGATGAAGGTTTTAAGTCTGTTAAAGGATGATAGACTCAGTTAATTTACTTAGCGTGGAGAGGAGAGAGATGGGTCTATAACTATTTGGTAGGTTAGCTTTTTTTACCGGGCTTTTGAATGGGAAAAATAATAGATTTTTTCCAGTTATTTGGAAAATGGTTAAGTTTTAGTATTTTGTTAATTAGAATGGTTAGGATTAGAATGAGTTTAATGGGAAAGTTTTTGAGCATTTTATTAGTAATTCCGTCCTTGCCGGGAGCCTTTTTTGAGTTAACGTGCTTAATGTAAACAATAATTTCGTCCGGCAAGGCCGGCTCGAGGTGGGAAGAGGGAGAGGAAGCTATTTACGGTGGAGATGATTTCTTCATCATTATCATTAAAATCATCGTTAGTATGGTTATTCTCGATAAAATTATTTTTAATGGTATTAGCAAGTAGGTTAGCTTTTTGCAGATCAGTGACGGCCATCCCCGAAGAGCAGTTAAGTGGAGGAATTTTATGACGTTTATTCTTGAGAAATCTTTGTGCCTCCCAGAGGCTACCGTCTTGCGTATTTAATACTTCTAACCTATTTTTCCAGGACTCATTGTTGTAGTTTTTAAGTTCCTTTTTAAGTTTACTTTGAGCTCTATTGTATTACGTTTTAAAAATCGGATCAGAACCCACGTCTCCCTCCATTTTCAAAAAAGAGACATTTCTTTTCTAATGTTTGATGACAGTGTGTCTCAAATCTAATACACTGCATTGGTGCGTATACCTTTTTGATAACTTTATTTAGTTCTGCTACACTTAATGGTTTTTGCATATAAATCGATCAGTTATTGAATCAGGATGTGAATCAAATTCAAGTGTTACCTCATTTGAAATTGAAGATCCAGTTGCACGAACTGTTAGTAATGCAATGAGATTTGAAGTGTCTCAAGTCTTCCAAGCAGGTCCGCTATTGATTAAATGCATTTAATTGAAGAAGGAACTGTGATAAAATCTATTCTTGATATGTTACTTATATTATTGTGTAAGGATTGCAGCGCGCCACTTAGATCTGTGCGACGTTCTCCCATACGAGAAATGAGAGCTTTGCATGTATTTTTTTACCTATAGCACTTATAATTGCTCAAAAAAAATTCTACGTACATACTTCACAAACAAAATATGAAGCTTTGAAGAATTAAATTCTTAGAAAATTTTTATGAGAACAAAATTTCTAAATATAGTTTAGACAAAAATTAAATCCCGATATTAGTTATTTTAATCCCAGGATTTTGGGATTGGAAAAAACTCCGGGATCCCCCGGGACCAAAAACCCTACTAGATATTTTCCAAAAATTCTAGTTGCTTCTGTCCAAGTTAGCTGACACCGTACATCATGAAAGTGGGAGAAATGTCCGTTTTCTGACCCCACTCGCGATGGGGAGAAAGTTACAGAAGAAAATAAGAGAACTCATATCCAATTTCACGGTTTAACATAGACACCCACCTCGAACCCTTCAAGGTTCAACGCCTAAGAGAACTGACGTTAAACTCATACAGTACAAAAA